>OVAO01000132.1:0-28496 GCA_900406285.1 Biscutella auriculata
TTGGTGGAATGAGTTTGAAGGTAAAAATAAGATTCACTGGATTGCTTGGCAAAAACTCTGCAATTCAAAGAAGATTGGAGGCTTAGGATTCAAAGATTTACAATCCTTCAATCAGGCTTTGTTAGCAAAGCAGTCATGGAAGATATTACATGAACCAAACTTATTACTATCTCGTCTTTTGAAAACAAGATACTTAAAAAATCATGACTTATGTTCAGCCTCATTGGGAACCAGGCCCTCTTATGCTTGGAGAAGTCTTCTCTTTGGAAGACAACTTCTCGAAAAAGGTCTTCTTTGTCTGATTGGAAATGGCGCAAACGCTACTATATGGCATCATAATTGGATTTTGGACAACAATCCCAGACCTGCAAGAAGTTACAGTCATTCATCTCAAGTTAATATCAAAGTTCACTCTCTTATAAAAGCGGATGGAAGCTGGAACTTAGAGTTGCTTCATTCAATTGTACATCCAGCAGACATTGTGAGAATTCTTGCTATAAGACCTGCATTACATCTGAAGGATCGATATATATGGGCATTTAACCAGAATGACATTTACTCTGTGAGAAGTGGATATTGGCTCTCAAGAACAGATACTCATTCATCGTCATCGAATTCTATCATCAATGTCAATGAAAACAAAAACAGAATATGGAAAATCAGAGCTGCTGCAAAAGTTAAACTATTTCTTTGGAGAGCTTTATCAGGGGCTTTAGCAGTTTCAGATAGACTGATATCTAGGACAATATCAGTTGATCCGACATGTCAAATTTGTGGTTCTCAACGTGAAACAATAGTACATGTCCTATTCAACTGCCCCATTGTCAGCCAGATTCTTGCCCTTGCAAATGTTCCTACTCTAGTGTCAGGTTTTTCTTCTTGTCTATCCAACAATATTACCTTTCTGCTAGATCAAATGGATAGCTTTTTAATCCCTGAGCAAATTAGAAATGTTATTCCATGGGTTCTTTGGTTCATATGGAAGAATCACAACAACATTTTATAAAGAGGTGAACATGAAGACTTACTGAATGTAGCTCAAAAGTCGATTTATGCTTCAGCAGAATGGTTATCGGCCCAAATTCCTCTGCATCAGGATCATCCTCCTTGCCATAATGCTTCTACGACTCACTCTACCTGGACAAAACCTCATTCAGGAACCATCAAATGCAACATTAAAGTCTCTTGGAAAGACTTATCTTCACCATCTGGATATGCTTGGATTGTGCGTAACTCTTTTGGCAAAATAATCTATCATGCCAGAGATTTTTTTCCTTCAGGCGCAACCAGAATTGAAGTTGAACTGAATGGTTTCCTCTACACAATGCAGAGTATACTTCATCTCAACTTGAAAGAAGTGTTGTTTGAATCAGATTCTAGACTTGGTATCTCAGCTATTCAAAATCCCATTGACTGGCCAAGATCCCGTAATTGTTTAGATCAAATCTCAACAATATCCTCATCTTTTGACAAGATCGATTTCATCTCAACTTCAAAGTCTGCAAATAAGCTAGCTTATCCTCTAGCTTCTAGTGTTATCAAAGATAAACGTTTTCGACCATATCTTGCCATTGGAGATCTCTCTTGGCTTTTCTCTCAAGCAGATTTGGAAGCTTCTTAATCTGTTTTCTTCTCTGTTTTTAAACTATCAAAACTGTTTTTGGTTTTCTTAGTTCTCTGTATCATATTGTATCAAATACTCCTTCTGATGTTCTATAATACTTCAGTTTGATAAAAAAAAAAAAAAACTACTAGATTATACATCTTGATTAAACTTAAAAATAGGTTTACTATTATATAAGAGAATATATAGATGCTTCATAATCATTTTGCTTAGAAGATTAGCTATTAAATTAGATTATAAATTGGTACGTTAATGGCTTATGTAAGTAGAGATAGACATGTATACCATTTTATTTTATTTTGCTAATAAGAATAAACAAAAGCATGTGGGAAAGACAGAGCTCCCTTTAACACCTCAAAAATGGCGATGTCTCCCCAACACAAATCCTATTCATAAATTCACACATACAACAAAAATTTCATGACCTAACCAAGAACTCAATAGAGCCCCACCTCTTTTGAGAAACAAAGATGCAAAGATTTTCTTCTTCTCATAATATCTAAACACTGTTAAAATGGAACCAAGTTTAAAACAAACAAAAAAAAGCATGGCACAAGAAAACACAATCAGAAATCCAAACTTTTGTTTTAAGATATAGTTAGGTGTGACTACACATGGGTGAATTTGTATAAATTTGTCTATATATTGTATCATGTTCCAGCAATATAGAAGAGACAAAATGTTGATTTTTTGGTAAAAAGGACGTCACCTTAAGAATACAAGTATTACTTCTGGAATTTAATTAAGTTTAAGCATATATAGGTAACACATGAATACATATATATGTGAGTGATCCCCACAAGTTATGTTACATCTTTTCAATTCTCTGTTCTTTCCCCTTCTTCGCTGCTGCTCACTCACATGCATTCATTTCTCCTTTCCCTTTCATAGTTAGCTAAGCTTTTCCCAATACCTCTCTTTTTCTTTTTGGTCAACTTCCATTCTATCTCTTTATAAACTAATCAATATACATTTTTTTGTCTCGTGCATTTGGAGATCAAGTTACTCCTAAAATCTTCTGCTATGAGTTTCTGTTATTGTAAATAAAATTGGAAAACGTCTTTTTGACACGTCATCTTTTGTATATTTTGGGGGAAATTACATCGGGTTAAACAAAACTATTCACAAAAAAGACAAACCTGTACATCAGACATCTAATTTGTGCAATTAATATGTCGAATCCAAGATTATGGTCCAAATAAAACGCCGTTTTGTGTTCGACTTAATTACTGTTTCATTGTGAAATTACCAATACATCTAAAGCTATAGCAACAGTTATTGATTGTTAGCATTTACGAACTAAAAAGAGACTCCACATCTTAAATTAAATGAATTTTTAGTCTTGATGGTTTCATCATCCTGATCTAGTCATCCATATATGATTTTACCATTCTCAGTATTGCCGAGGAAGTATGAAATTGTCAAATACATAAGCAAATAAAGAAAAGAATCGAATCGAGGCACCGAAAAAAGCCTAAAGGGTTATTTACTTATGTTTTAAAATTTGAATCAAAAGATGAACAGAAGAACGTTCCTCGTTATACGTGTACAGTACTTAAAATAAAAGCTCATAGTTATAAATTTCAGATACTAAATGTAAGATTATTCTTTCCAACGGTCGAAAAAGAGTAAAGCATTTTAACCAAATTTATTATTATGAAAAAAAAAACAATATACAAGACGAAAACACTTTATTATTTTTTTTTGTTCATCAGTCTCATCTTCTTCTTAATCCAAAGGCCCAAACTTTGAAAATCGACTATCACTCTTAACACTCCCTCACTCTCTCTATCTAGAACTGCCACGGATAACGACATGCTTTTAGTTTCCATGCAAATCCGTCGTATCTTCTGATATTAACTTTTCTTTCTTTTTTCTGAAGCACTTACAATCAATCAATCACCGAAACTGGAGTTTCACTTTCATCAAGTAATCAATGGTGGGTGGTAAGGTCCGTGTGACTATGGGTTTTAACAAATCACCTTCAAGCAACCGCAAAGATATGACCTCTCCTCTTCCTCTTCCTCTACCTCCTTCGCCTCCTCCTCCTCTTAAACCGCCTTCTTCTTCAGCTGTTAAACCCACCAATCCTGCTTCTAATCAGAAACCCGGTTTTACTCGCTCTTTCGGCGTTTATTTCCCACGCGCTTCCGCTCAAGTACACAATGCTTCTTCCCGCTCTTCTCCGTCCGAACAAAACGGCCTCGTCTTGGAGCTTCGTCGTCAGGTGGAGGAGCTCCGTGAGAGAGAGGCTCGTTTAAAGACGGAGGTTCTCGAGCTCAAACTCCTCAGGGAATCCGTTTCCGTTATTCCATTACTCGAATCACAGATCGCCGAGAAGAACGGCGAACTAGAGGCTGCAAGGAAGGAGACGGTGAGGTTAGCGAAGGAGAACGAGAGATTAAGAAGAGAGCTTGAGGGGAGCCGGGAGCTTAGGAGAGAAAGTGAGAGGAGAGAGAAGGAGATGGAGGCGGAGACGGTGGAACTTCGGAAACTTGTTTCGTCGTCGTTAAGGGAGAGTGACGACAGTGCGCTCTCGGTGTCGCAGAGGTTTCAAGGTTTAATGGATGTGTCGGCCAAATCGAATCTAATCAAAAGTTTAAAACGGGTCGGGTCAATGAGGAATGTACCCGAACCAATTCCGAACGAAGAGAACAAGAACATTTCATTCGGCGACGTTTACAGGAAAGACGATATAGAGAGTCATCCCTTGAGTAACTCAGAGGACCTCAACGATTCATCTCTCTCAACCGTCAGATCTAAAGTTCCCAGAGTCCCAAAACCACCACCCAAACGGTCTTTTTCATCCAACGGCTTAGTAGATTCCACAGAGAACAGAGCAGATCCTCCGCCTCAGAGAACGAACCCGCCTCCTCCTCCTCCTCCTCCTCCTCCACTTCTTCAACCACCACATCTTCCATCTGTTTCTAAAGCCTCACCTCCGCCTCCTCCACCACCGCCGCCGAAGAGCTCAAGCATAGCGTCGGCGAAAGTAAGAAGAGTGCCGGAAGTGGTGGAGTTCTATCACTCTCTTATGAGAAGAGACTCCACAAACTCGAGACGAGATTCTACTGGCGGTGGAAGCGCCGCCGCAGAGGCAATACTCGCTAGCTCCAATGCCAGAGACATGATCGGAGAAATCGAAAACCGATCCGTTTACCTCCTCGAGGTAAAACTCTGTTAAACCGGTTCAATATTCTCGGTTTACCCTTTGTTTTTTTTGTCTTGGGTCAGTGAGAATTGACTGGTCCTTCCAACTTTTTCGGGTTTTCCTCGTCCTTTTACGAGAACCTTTTCGTCAGATTTCAAAATTAATAACCACAAACCGGTTCACTTAACTTAAACGAACATTGCAGATAAAAAGCGACGTAGAAACGCAAGGAGATTTCATAAGGTTCTTGATCAAGGAGGTAGAAAATGCTGCGTTTTCAGATATCGAAGACGTCGTGCCTTTCGTGAAATGGCTCGACGACGAACTCTCTTACCTGGTATAAAACTTTTAACATCATTCAACATTTCTGAGTTTTTTTTTTTTAATTTAAACTTGGTGTTTGATTTTAAGGTTGATGAGAGAGCAGTCTTAAAACACTTCGAATGGCCGGAGCAAAAAGCCGATGCTTTGCGTGAAGCGGCGTTTTGTTATTTCGATCTCAAGAAACTCATATCGGAAGCTTCCCGTTTCCGGGAAGATCCTCGTCAACCTTCGGGCTTTGCTCTCAAGAAAATGCAAGCCATGTTCGAAAAGTAAATAAAAATCTACACGAACACAAATTATTATTAATTAAGAAATAAAGAGAGTAAGTAATCAGAGCTTTCGTGGGTTTAAAGGTTAGAGCATGGTGTTTATAGTCTGTCGAGGATGAAGGAATCGGCGGTGACAAAATTCAAGAGTTACCAGATCCCGGTTGATTGGATGCTCGAAACCGGCATTACTAGCCAGGTCAGCAACATTTTTATCTCGAGTTTTTTTGCATTAGTGCCTATCTAGATTAACTAATACAAGAAGATCTTGGTTCTGCTTAATGGTCTGGTTAAATATTTATATTGTTGTGTTTGCTTTTTGATAATTTAGTTATTGGTGAATCTGTGATCATTGGTTTTAAAAATCATTTTGATAGAAAATTGATTAGATTGGGCAAAAACAACGATTGTCATGGTCCCCAATTTTCTGATAAAGTCAATTGTTGCTGGCAAGACAATGTAAAACTGTTTTTTGAGTCTGTCTTCACTCTATTAGTGATTGGCTTGTTTACATGGTGAAAGTATTATGTACTACATGACAAGTACAGATAAATACATGTGTTTCACAAAATAAACTTGAATACTGTGTTACTTTAACATATATGGGCCTTTCCTATGTGCACGCCTGTGAATTTTCAAGATTTTCTCAATTGTAGCAATCTTCTTGTCTGCTTCCTTGTTTCTAACCTTGGGATTCATTAGTTTTATTTATTTATTGTACACATGCATGCAAGGCAAAAAATGCAAAATATTTGTAATAGTTAGTCTAATCAACAGAGAACAGAATCAGATTCTCTCAAGTCTTTTTACATCTTCATCCTCGCTCTTTGAGTCTTCGTTTTAATTGTTGTATGTATCTGCAACTTTAAGTCAGGTATACAAATTTAATGTCTTGAGGAACTTGGAAAATGTTAACTTATGAATGTTTTGTATTAAGTGTGTGGTTATGAATGTCATTTCAGATTAAACTGGCATCTGTCAAGCTAGCGATGAAGTATATGAAGAGAGTATCGGCGGAGCTTGAAGCCATTGGAGGCGGTGGCCCCGAAGAGGAAGAGCTTATTGTTCAAGGCGTTCGATTCGCATTTCGTGTTCATCAGGTAAAGTTTTTTTTAAAAGGTCTTAATCATCTCTTTAACGCTTTGTTCTGTTACAACATTTGTTTTTCCAAACTCTTAATTATCTGTCCTTGTTCAGTTTGCGGGAGGATTTGACGCAGAGACAATGAGGGCATTTGAAGAGCTAAGAGATAAAGCAAGATCATGTCATGTTCAGTGCCAAAGCCAAGCACATCAACATAAGCTTGTTTTTCGATCTACCACTTGTTGAAGCAATCTTAGCTTCAGATATTCTATTGTCATTTTCTCTATTTAATTTGTTTTTTTTTCTTAAGACAGAAATCTTGTGAATATACGTTTTCTTTCTTGCTGAACTAGGATTGGGCATAATAAGCCAAAACTGGTTTAACCGAAAAACCAAAACACAATAACCTAAGCTTCCTCTCGTGATTACCCTTCGAAGCCTAACCTTATATTAAAACTAGATCCATCTTTCTTCATTGTTGGTCGTCTCCTCTGTCAGAGAGGTCACAGAATCATTCTGAGGTAGAACTCTATCTCTCTCTATTTATCATGAAAGCATCTACTGTTTGTGTGTAGGTCTGAGACTTCGACTATTTGACTTTCGATTTTTTCGATTTAGGGTTAGTATATCTCGATTTAGGTTGTATTACAATCAAATTAGGGTTTATTTGTTGTGGTTGATTGGTTTTGTGTCTTACGAGTTAGGGTTTTGGTTATGTTCGTTGATGTTGTGATGTTTGCTCGTTTTGTTGTGATGTATGTTGTTGTTGTTTTGTTGTGATGCATGTTGATGTCGTTATGTTGGTTGATGTTGTGATGTTTGCTCGTTTTGTTGTGAATCATGCTGATGTTGTTTATTCGTTCGTTCTCTTGGTTGATGTTATGATGCACGTTAATACAATTTTGATGCTTTGTGATCAGTTTTGTTAGTTTTTCATCATTGGATGGAGTCTTGTTACGGTTTTGTGATAAATGGATTAAGTCTTGTTACATTTTCGTACTTTTGTGATCAAGTCTTGTAACTTGTTACGGTTTTGATGTTTTGTGATTGAGTCTGTCTGTTTATGATCATTGGATGGAGTCTTGTTACGGTTTTGTGATAGTTGGATTGAGTTGTGTTATAGTTTTGTACTTTTGTGATCAAGTCTTGTAACTTGTTATGCTTTTGACGTTTTGTTATCGAAATCGAATTTGTCTGTTTGTGATCATTGGATGAGGTCTTGTTACGGTTTTGTGATAGTTGACTGAGTCTTGTTATAGTTTCATACTTTTGTGAAATGTTGGAGAAGTTTTGTAAGTATTAGGATGGCGTTAATAACATCAACAAGATCTTAGGAAGAAGTTGAATTTTTGTAATCTGTGTTTTGAGAAAATGTACGAGAAAGATAGTTTATAAGCTAGAGAATTGTATGAATTAGTGTTTGATCTTCTCGGTTGCATGTTCAAAGACTACAATACTCGGTTTTCTAAAGGGCAGAATATGCAAACCATCACATTGTACTCAAGACAAGTGTGTGAGTAGCAAGGAACCAGTGTTAGGCAGAATGAATTTGGTTTTCGAGGATTTCAGTTGAGAGGATGAATTTCGTCTATAAGGAAATTAACCAAAATTAATCGAATTTTTGTTTTAATTTTAAAAATGAGATAAGTTTGGATATTCGGTTAATTCGGTTCGGATATTTCGGTTAATTTTGGGTAATTTAGTTTATTTCTAAAATTTCGGTTTAATTACTGTTTGTAGTTATATTTTCGAATCGGCGAACCAAATCAAACTAATAACCGAACTCAATTTAGTTGTGCTTCCGATAGGTTATCAACCAATAGCCGAAATCAAAAACCAAAAATTCTAGTTCGATTTTTTTTCTTTGTTCGGTGTTAATAATCGCACGCTGAATTGTAACCAAATAATTAAAGGGATAATGNTGATAGGTTATCAACCAATAGCCGAAATCAAAAACCAAAAATTCTAGTTCGATTTTTTTTTTGTTCGGTGTTAATAATCGCACGCTGAATTGTAACCAAATAATTAAAGGGATAATGCTTTACAGAGTTGTAAACATGTTACAAAAAGTTGACAAAAACAAGTTACATAAATCATTTTCACAGAGTTGTAAATACGTTGACATAAGACGTTACAAAACTTATCTATAGACATTCTAAGCTCCACAAAACCATCAATGACATAGCATGTCAAAAAACCATAAAACATCAATATTCATGTCCTAACCTCTCCAAAATCACCGATTACAAAAGTTTAAGAACACCACAATCATAATTAGGTAAACACAATAACACATCAATATTAAAAAACGTCAGTATCTCACTCCACCATGACTTGGACCTTCTCCATTATCAAAAGTCATTGACTCATATCCATTTTCTCTCGTGCTTGATTTTAATGATTGTTTTTTCAATCTATATATCTCCACTCCTATATTTTGGCACTTCTTTATATTATGTCCGACTTGTCCACATCGTCTGCAATGTATAATTCTTTTCCTCCTTGAAACTTTTTTAGTTGGCGACTCATGTTTTCCTTTCTTCCTCTTTAGCTTCGGTTTTCTTCATTTTCTATTTCTGATTTCTTCAACTAAACTTGGCGGTGGCTTTATGATAGATATCAAATTCTTCCAGAAATGAATACCATTTAGTGGTTCAATGGAATTGGCGTATATATGTTGTTGTCGAGAGTTGGAGTACCAACAAATGCGTAATCTTCATGATTAAGCTTCTTTTCTGCAATGACTCTTAATGCATGTCGGCAAGGAAGTCCACTTATATCCCATCTTCGACAAGCACATGTCTTCAATCGCATGTTCAAGCTGAAATATTTACCACACTCAAGAACCTCCCATCTACCACCAGATCCTGGAACAAACTTGCAAATTGTTCTACTGGCATGAACTTTGATGCTCTAGGAGTGAAACTACTTGTTTGAGTTATTGCTTTCTTTCTCCTCAAATCAATACGTATCATGGTTCTAATCTGTATAGTCTCCAACAATTCGACCATTGGGATATATCTCGTAGGATCAATCGCATTGTTGAATGATTCTGACATGTTGTTGTGAACATCTATGCACGAAGATGTTGGTGTGAAGAAGGCAAGTCTGCAATTTTTTGGATTTCCCTGCATTACGGCTTCAAAGAGACGAAGATCATATCTTTTTACCATCTTCAAATTTGCTTCATAGTTCATACTCAGACATTGTGTAACTTTCGACAACTCTCCAAAAAAGCCCCTTCATGTCACTTTGATATGGAAAAATCTTCTTCAAATTTCCATATATATGCCGAGCACACATCCTATGTTCAACCCTCGACAATTCATTTTCTACAGCATTTATCAGTCCCTAAAAATATGAAACCATAAGAGAATTACAATAACACCAACTCATTAACAATCCACAACCAAAAGACTACTTAGCTTTCGTCTATCAGATATTATAGTATAGCCATGCCCATCTTGTAGATTTAAATCAACTTTAAGCTTTTGAATGAACAGAGTCCAATTATCTTCATTTTCCACATCAACAATTGCCCATGCAAATGGGTACATTCCATTATTTGCATCTCTTCCCACAACAGCCAATAATTGTTCTTTAAGTGTTCATTTTAGAAAACGTCCATCAAGACCAAATATCGGACGACACCATGTAACCCATGTTGTGCAAAGCACCGCAAAATACACATAGAATCTATGGAAGATTTCTGATCCAGAATCATCAAGGAGTGTGTCTAGCTCCACAGTTGAATCACGGTTAGAGCTAATAAAAGAGAACTAAAAACTATTAGCTAGACATCATTATGAGCGTATAATAAAAATGAAAATGGAAACACTTAGTCAGACATCATTACCGTATGATCTTTGTGCGGTAATCTCTAAGTCTAGAGAATTGTTCTTCATGCTCATGTTGGATGATTTCAAGTGCTATTCCTTTTGCCTTTCTGCACTTGTCTATTGTTGTCATCAAATTGAAGTTCTTTTTCATTTGTTCATGCATTGTCTTCGGTTTAAACTCAGGATCAATCCTAACATCATCTAGAAATAGTTTTGCAATCACTCTTGATTTTAGTATCTTGCTATATCCATCCTTAATGCAAATGTGTTCATCTTCATAGTTTTTCACCATCCATTTTCCAATTCGCTCTTCATAAGGACAATAGATTCTCCAAGGACAAGGGAAGCTATTATCTTCTACTCCACAACTTGCTGATCTTGTCTTTTCCTCATTGACCTAACTTAATATTTCATCCACTCTATAAAGAATAATCCACCACCGCTTCTTTAATATTTCATAATTTTAGCTCACCACTCCCGCATTTGCATCTCACATACTGCTCTTGTTTATCGTCCGAATTTGGAGGAGTATTGTGATAGTCNCTCTACTCCACAACTTGCTGAACTTGTCTTTTCCTCATTGACCTAACTTAATATTTCATCCACTCTATAAAGAATAATCCACCACCGCTTCTTTGAATTCATCTAAGTTGTCAAATACTTATCATAATTTTAGCTCACCACTCCCGCATCTGCATCTCACATACTGCTCTTGTTTATCGTCCGAATTTGGAGGAGTATTGTGATAGTCGAAGTCTTCATCTTCATCAACAAAATAAGCCACATTTCTTTCAACTCTCACTTCTTCCTCACAAGGCTCAATCACATCATCACAAAGAACATGATGGTATGTTGATTCAACAACATAATCATCGACATACCTTATTCAACGAGCAACGTCACACATCTTCTTAAAATTGCAGTCTCCATTAGACACCATCTTACAATCCATGAACTCCTCAAAGGGGCACTTATACCACACTATTTTTTCATATAAACCCTCACCCAATTCCTTTGCTAATGTCGGAAAAAAACTTTTCAGTGTAGCATTCCAGTAATTTAACCCCACTACTAATATAAACACATTATCTATCTTCATTAGTAACCCAATTTCCACCATGATACACACTTAATAATACATCATTTACTGACCTGAAATCAACATAAAAAAATATTGAAATCAACATAAAAAAGACTATAATAAAAGGTTGTTTGTTTGCTCAGTCAACTGATGCATTTGACTGAGGCTGCAGACTGATGTTCGTTTATAGTCATTTAAGGGTTCACCCAGATGGTCCATCTAGACGGATCATCTAGATGAATTTCAAAATTTAGGCAAAATCTAAAAATGCATCTCAATGAGTTTTTAAGATGCATTTGGACGCATCTATATATGCATCTCAAAAAAATATATATTTTAGAAAAATACGGTTTATCTTGAAAATCACGTTTTATTTCAGAAAAACACGTTTTATCTTGGAAAATCACGTTTTATTCCGGAAAATCACGTTTTATCCTAGAAAATCACGTTTTTCCCGGAAAATCACTTTTCATCCCGAAAAATCACGTTTTATCCTAGAAAATTACAGAAAATTACATTTTGTCCCAAAAAATCACGTTTTTCCTGAAAATCACTTTTTATCCCAAAAAATCACGTTTTACTAAAAAAATCATGTTTTATCCTAGAAAATCACATTTATCTTGGAAAATTACGTTTTATCCTGGAAAATAACGTTTTATCCTGAAACATCACGTTATTCTTGGAAAATCACATTTTATCTCGAAAAATCACGTTTTGTTCCGGAAAATCACGTTTTTCTTGAAAATCACGTTTTATCCCATAAAATCACGTTTTGTCTCGAAAAATAACGTTTTGTCCCCGAAAATCACGTTTTGTCCCGGAAAATCACTTTTCATCACGAAAATTCACGTTTTGTCCCAGGAAATCACGTTTTATCTTGGAAAATCACTTTTTGTCTCGAAAAATCACGTTTTATCCCAAAATACGTTTTGTCCTGGAAAATCACGTTTTCTCCCAGAAAATCACGTCATATCCTAAAAAATCACGTTTTTCTTGAAAAACACGTTTTATCCCAGAAAAATCACGTTTTGCTCGGATAATCATGTTTTGTCTCGGAAAATCACGTTTTGTCTCCGAAAATCACGTTTTGTCCCGGAAAATTACTTTTCATCCCGAAAATTCACGTTTTGTCCCAGAAAATCACGTTTTGTCTCAGAAAATCACGTCTTATCCTAGAAAATCACGTTTTGTCCCAGAGAATCACGTCTTATCCTAGAAAATCACGTCTTATCCCAGGGAACATGATTTTCCTGGGAAAAACGTAATTTTCCTGGGAAAAACGTGATTCTCTGGGACAAAACGTGATTTTCTAGGATAAGACGTGATTTCTTCAGAAATCATAATTTTGAGTTTGTTTTCCGTAAGAAAAGTGATTTTTCGAGGNTGCAGGGGAAAACGTGATTTTCCGAGACAAAACGTGATATTTTGGGAAAAATCGTGTTTCTTCAGAAATCATAATTTTGAGTTTGTTTTCCGTAAGAAAAGTGATTTTTCGAGGCAAAACGTGATTTTTCGGAAAAATCGTGTTTTTTGAGAAAATCATGATTTTCAGCGTGTTTTCCGTAAGAAAAGTGATTTTCCAGAATAAATCATGATTTTAGTGTGTTTTCAAGAAAAACGTGATTTTCCGTATTTTATGTGAAATTTTGGTTTTTTGTGTTTTTCCGGAAATTGATATTTTTTTAATTTTTTGATTTATGAATTGAGATTTTGATAATTTTTTAATATATACATTGTATTTTGATAATTATTTAATTTATACATTGATATTTAAATCTTAAAAATCTTATTAAACTAACATGCATTCAAATACCTCTTCCAAATGTACAAACAAACATAGATGCATTGAAATGATCCATCCAGATGCATTGAGATGATCCATCCAAATGCATTATCCAGATGCATCTAATTCATGATAAGCCCAACAACTTCCTGGCAAGATTCCTACGGTTAAAAACCACCAACATTGAAAAAACGAACATCATTCAGATGGACCATCTGAATGAATCATCTGGATAGACCATCTAGATGCATCTTCCAACTGAGCAAACGAACATGACCTAAATCTCTTTGACATTTCATCAAACAATTTGTGTGTAAAAACTATGAAAATGAAATTACCTCATTTTTTATTCTGAATGATACTCTACACCCAAAATAGATGTAGAAAACCAAATACTTATGCTTTATTTATTCTCGAGTTGATTGACTCTTTCATAAGAATCAAAGATTCTTCATAGCTTTTGGCAAAGTTTGTTTAAAGAAAGAGAACGCCTTGCTCTTTTTGTTTTTGTTTTGTTTAGGGTCATTTTCGTTTAGCAGTTATTAGTGATAGCGATCAGCGATAACGATAGATTCATGTTCGTTTAGTTATCGTTGAGCCAGCGACTATCGCTAACGATCAGCGATTGAAATTTCGAATCGCTGAAAAAACCAGCAATCGATCGTTAGTCGCTATCGTTAGCGACTGCCAAACGAACAAACCCAGCGATTCTTTCATATTTATTAAAATTAAAAACAAAATTAAAAATAAATAAAAATTATATTAATATCAAATTAATATCAAAATTAAATGTTAAATTTAAATTCATATTAAAATTATATTAAAATAAAAAATTATTAATGAAACTAAAATAAAATTTAATTAAAAATTAAAATTAAAATTGAAATAAATAAACTACACTAAAAATTAAATTACATTTAAATTTCAATTTTTTTAAAAAAATTTAATTGAAATTAAATAAAATAAATAAAACTAAAATTAAAATTAAAATTAAAATTAAATTTAAATTAAATTGAATCAAATTTAAATTTATATTAAAATTTATGTTTAAATAATTTTTTTTAAATTAAAATTAAATAAAATTTAAATTATATGAAAAACTAAATTTAAATTTAAAATTAAAGTAAAATAAATTAAAATTAAATGTAATCTTCAAAGTAAAATTTAAAGGAAAATTAAAATTATTCATTCAATTAAATTAAATTAATTTAAGTTAATTTAAAATTAAAATAAAATAAAATTTAATAAAAAATATATGAAAAAAATATATATTATTGTGATTGTTATCGTTAGTGATAGCCAAACGAACAACACAGCGATCAATCGCTGATCGTTATCGCTAGCGATAGTCAAACAAACAAAAACGAAAATTGCTGATTGCTATTGCTGGTCGCTATCGCTATCGTTAACAATAACGAAACGAACAGGACAGGCCAAAAATGATTAATATAAACTCATCTCGTTTTGGGTTTAAATTTTAATACTTAACAATCGGTTTATTTTAACACATGTGTCATGTGAGTCAGCTAATTGAAAAAGTTATTTGACAATGTTTATGTCAGTTTTGATTTTTACCACAAAAATGAAATTTATGTTGAAATTTAAATTCTTTTTAAATTCGGGTTGAATAAAGTATGTTATAATTATATAGATATAAAATCGTACGTCAAAAATAATAGAGGGTGAATTTGACCGTTTTCCACGTGATTCCAGGTCGCATTGGTTTTCTAAAACTAAACCAAATTTCATAAGGTTCAAGTTTCTCGTCAATAGATAACCGACTAATAAACCGGTTCGGTTTAATACTTCGTTTATTATATCTCCGCCGCGCGAAAACTGCCTATTCGTCTACTCATTCGTGAATCAAGAAATTAGGGTTTTCTTCCCGCCACGGCGTCTAGTTGTTTCGTAACCTCGCCGGAAATTGTCTCCGGTGTCTCCTGTTTCGTCTTCCGGGTACTGTTAAATCTTCAGTCTATAATAATTTCTTCTTATCGCGTTTTGTGATATTCATTGGAATCTGATTTCGTCGTGTTTCATACTTTCTCCGACTTATATCAAAATCTGTTCGCTAGATTCGCTTGCGAGAATTTTGTATCTACATGAATAGATAGTATATATTTCTCTTTGAGATTGGGATATGGGTCTATTCAGGGATCGGCACTGGTAAGTTGCTTCAAGATTTCGGGATTGATTTTGACCAAGATATAAAATGTGAAATGAAATCGCTTAGTTGATTATTTAGGATCCTTATTATCTCCAGTTGTTTGCAGAAACCATCAGAATTTCAGTGAGAAACACTAAACAGTCTTTGATTGTAGATATGGATACTTCAAGTCCTGCTGCTTTTGTCAATGGAGCTTTGTTGAGACGGTACGTTGGCCAGAAAGTAAGAGCCGTGGTTCAAGTAATCCGGTCAGACATTGGATCCGTGATTGGGAAATCGACAGATGATCAGCAGATTGTTGTTAAGGGTTCGCCTCCTCCTCCTCTAACTACTTACATCGAAGTAATTGGAATCGCTGAGACGGACAACACCATTCGAGCTGAAGTTTGGACCAACTTTGGGGATAATTTTGGTATGCATCTATAAGAATACCATTTCCCTTGAATCATTGTGGCTTCCGTCCTATATGATTGGTGAAAATCCTAGATTGATAGTGTCTTGATTTGGATGCTTGTTTTTCTTGCAGATGTAAGTAATTACAATGAACTATGTAAACTTGCAAATGGGGAGTTTAGACACATATTCATCTAAGTTGGAGGTACCGTAATGGCGATGAATATCGAAGCTTAGATTCCTGAGGTTGTAGCTATTGATACAAGTAGCTCATTTGATTTGTCGGTTTTAAGTAAGTTTCTAGCTTGAACTATCGATCTTATACGGTCTTCTTGGATATCTGTATCGTTTGCCGTAGATTTGAGGTAAACTATTTTAGTTAATCTAACTATGGATTATGTTTCTTGCTTACTGTTTTGGTTTTCTCTGGACAGCGCTGAAAATAGTCAATTTAAGCTTGATTAGTTTCGAAGTTAATAAGCCGTACATGTAGGAATTTAAAATAAATTATGACCCATCAAAACAAAGTTTAAAATTGCCTCTGTCCAAGAAGAAGAAAACCGATCTTTCTATGAAAACAAATCTCTTTTCCTCATCCGTTCGTCCATCTACTAAAGCATACGGCCCGGCCCAGCCCAGCAACTAAGCGACATCGTTTCATAGATTTGTAACGAAAAAGCGATTCCTTTGTATTTGGAGAGTGTGGTGTCTAAGATTTTTTCGTCTAGGGATTTTGTGGTTCGAGCGCTTGTTGCTACTTTTCGTCTCCGCCGTCTGATTCTGTTACTATTTCACGTTTTGGGTAAGTCTTTACTCTTTGCAAATGAATTTTTATTGCGTGATTTCTTGAGCTTCCTGTACTTTGGATCTCGTGGGATTAGAGAAAATCAACTTTTCTTGAAATTTTAGCACTTGGTTATGGATTCAGAGTTATGAAGCTTTGTTAAGAAGATGTCCATGGGAAAATTTTGTTTTTGTATGAGTTCTATGTGAGTATGCAATTTGGACTTGTGAATGGCTTAAAAATCTAAATCTGTTTAACAAGAAATTGAAAAATTTGTAATCTCGTTTAATTCCAACTTTCAGTTTGAATATAAACTATGTAATCTATTTCTCTCTGTCGTTGATGCTCGAATATTTGGATATTAATCAGATTGAAATATCTTCTTAGTCTGAGATTTCTCTTTGGTTAACTTAGATTGAATAGAAGCTATGGCTGAATTGCAAACGGAGGTAGAGACCAATTCTTCTTCGCAGGAGTCTATCCCGAAGTCTCAAGCCATATACAGATGTAAGAAATGCAGAAGAATAGTTGCTATTGAGGAAAACATCGTACCCCATGAACCAGGGAAAGGTGAAGAATGCTTTGCTTGGAAAAAGAGAAGCATAAACTCTGTACAAGTGCATTGCTCTTCAATCTTTGTTGAGCCCATGAAATGGATGCAGACAAGTGAGAGAATGCTTAGAATGTCATTTCCTCTTATATGACGATATAATTTCTCAACAAGAATCTCGGCACTTCTTTCTAATGGTCTTTAAACAAATGTTTGATTTCTGCAGTTCATGATGGATTTGTTGAAGAGAAGCTTCTTTGTTTGGGATGTAATGCCCGGTTAGGTTATTTCAACTGGGCTGGGATGCAATGTAGCTGCGGTGCATGGGTTAATCCGGCTTTTCAGCTTCATAAAAGCCGATTAGACGAGTGTAAATCCTATCCTAATCCGAACCCGATTCCAGAAACTGGATGATAGAACAAAGGGTAAGGTCTTGGATAATCAATGATTAACGATGACATCAAACTAAGCCCAAGTGCCTTACTATATAGAACATCCTTCATGGGGTTTTAGTTATAAATTCAACGAAGTTTACTATGTTAATGGAGTGTTTAGATTCAAACATTTGTGTTTATTCGTTTCTTTCTTATTTTAGGGGCAGAACCAAAAGAGAGAAAATAAGGAAACAACAAAAGAAGAGACCGTTGGAAATTAGAGGCTATAATTAAAAGAAGACACAGTTGGAAATTAGAGGCTATAATTAAAAGAATCAAGAAACTAATTAGAGACAAAAAAATGGTATTTATTTCATTTTCGTTGGTATAAAACCGAACTCTGTAGCTCTCGTAAATTTGTTGTCCTCTTCTCTAAACATATATATCTTTACAAAGAAAACGATTATAGAAGAGAAGAGGAATCAAAAAGGACAAGAATCTCAAAGCATATTGAAACAAATGGCGACGAAAACCATCTTCTTCTTCTTTGTCTCCGCTGTGTGCCTGTCGTCTCTAGCCGGCGTGGCTGTCGCTGATGCCGATGACCTTGACCGTTTCCAAATTCAGGGATCGGTTTATTGTGACACATGCCGGGTCCAGTTCGTTACCCGTCTCAGCAAATTCCTCGAAGGTAGAGTTTACATAGAGGCATGCTTATATTATTTACTCCAAAATCCCAAAAAAAAAAATAAAAACTAATTTGGTAACATTCTCTTCCTTTGGTGGGTGAAGGAGCGAAAGTGAAGCTAGAGTGCAGGAGCAGAACAAACGGAACCGTAACTTTGACGAAAGAAGCAGTGACGGACATATCAGGGAGCTACAAAATGGAAGTGACAGGAGACCATGAGGAGGAGGTTTGCGAGCTCGTGTTGGTTCAATCACCAGACACTGGTTGCAGTGACGTCAGCAAAGACGCTTACCTACGTAACGCCGCTAAGATTAGTCTGACGGCGAATGATGGAATCGTCTCTCACGAGACACGTATCGTTAACCCTCTCGGTTTCATGGTTAAGACGCCGTTAGCTGGTTGTCCCGCCGCTTTTAAGGAGCTCGGAATCGTCCCTGACGTCACCTTCTAAATACGATGACGTACTTCTTTCTCTCTCAAGATCGTTATTTAACTGTCAACTATTTGTATTATTTTTAAATCACAAGAACATTGTAGTTTGATATAATACAAAAACGCAGTTAATTAAATGATCTATTATCGTTGACAAAAAAGATGATTTATTATCTTTTTCCGAGCATCGAATTGGATTTCTGATATATAAAGTGTTCTGTATTACATGAAATAAGAACTTTGAAAATCATGGAGTTTTATAAAGTAATGTACAATTTCTTTTTATGTTCAACAAGACACCGATTTATCACCGTCGTCATCTTGTAGCTGCAACCTAATCAACAGCGAACGATTTGTTTTGTTAGTCTCAAGAAGCTATTGATCTGTAACTAATGAAAACGATTAAGGAAACAAGAAAAAGGAGAGAGTTTTGCTACAAGTACCTCAAGGATTGATTTTGCATTTGCTTCATTATTTACAGTGACTGCTTTTTGGTTTATTTGGTGGCCAATCACGTATGATCTCTGATAGGTGTTGTCGGAATGTCTGAGGACTTCAGTTCTTGTTGGGCCATTTGGTGAGCCTCATCAAAGCCCAGAATATATCCAAATGAGTTAAAGCTCAGTCCATCAATAAGGGTCATTTCTACTTGAAGCATGCAGTTGGTTTTTAAATAGAGTTTTGGCGTGGTTCAAGCTAGTTGTCGTCTTCATTACTTTAAAGAGAGTGGCGAACCTGAATACTGTAGAAAGAGAAAATTAGCGTTTACAACTTGCTTTCGATTTTATCTTGAATTCTTTGACAAACCTTTGTTTGATCTAGTGAAGTTTGCNGCTACAAGTTTTACTAATGAAAGCAAGCTTTCGATTTTATCTTGAATTCTTTGACAAACCTTTGTTTGATCTAGTGAAGTTTGCGATCAAGAGTGATCGTACCAGATGTACCCTTTGCGAAGGGGAACTCATTAAATTGACTGTGTTCTGATCGAGTCTCTCGGTGAATCAAGAGAGAGCTTTCAAGTCCAAAAAGTTTTACAAGTTGTATCAAAGCAGCGTCTTGAAGAATCGCTACAAAAATCAAATTAGCATATCAAGGCAAGAAGAATCAAACCAAGAAGCGCTAAAGAAGAAAGACGGAGGAATATTATCTCGTAACGGAATCTTGAATTGCAGTAAGTCAAGTGTTACATTGCTTGACTCAGGGAGTATCTTGAACCATAATCTTAGAAATTTACATTTATTGATCTTGTTCCATTATTGTGAATTGTCACAATATCGCCAAGATATTGTGATCCTCAAGAACGTTTGGTACTTCGTGTTTGTATTATCTGCAGGTAACACAACATCAGAAAAGAAGTACGAAACAAGATGGATCCAACACCAGACATATTTGAAATGGATATTTTTTAGGATAAAGGTGATTTTGAAATGTGGAAGTACAAGATGTTGGGTCAATTGGAAATTCAAGGTTTGCTATCCGTTCTAGAATAAGAAGAAACAGTTGACTCTGAAAAGGGAAAAGACACTGAAGGTGGAGAATCTAAAGTAGATCCTAAAGAAGTTGCAAAGAAGCAACCAAAGATCAAAGGGTTAGAAGTTTTCTCCGGACATGTTTGAGTGATCTAATACTCAGGAAAATTATCTATGAAATTACTGTCTTGGGCATATGGAAAGCATTGGAGAGATTATCAAATAAAGTCACTTCCTAATCGATGTTTCCTTTTGAAGAAATTTTCTTGTTACAAAATGGAAGAAGACAAGACTACTGAAGAGAATGTGGATATTTTCTTGAAGTTAATTGCGTACCTAGCAAACTTAGACGTTAGGATTGATAATGAGGATCAAGCATTCCAAATTCTCTCAGGTTTACCACCTGTTTATGATCCTTTACTTCACACTCTTCAGTACGGTTCAGGAAAATATACTATTTCCGTGTCAGAAGAGGTAAATGTTGCCTATTCTAAAGAAGTAGAACTAAAGTCACATGATTTGATCTACAAGAATAAGAACGCAAGAGAAGGATTGGTCGTCAAGTAAAGAGGCAGAAGCGACAAAAGAGGAAATCAGAAGTGAAGAGGCAAGTCCAAAAGTCAGGGAAGGTCAAAATCTAAACCTAAGTATGACAAGAAAAATAAAGGTTGTTTTGTACGTGGGAAGGAAGGCCACTGAAAACGTGACTGTCCAGAAATGAAGGATAAAAAACAAGCTAATGTTGTTATATCAACAACTGAAGAGCCAATGGTCTTCACGACAAGTTCTCACACCAATAACGAGTCATGGATCCTGTACTCGGGATGTACCTTCCACATTCCTCCAAACAAAGACTACTTGTCTGACCTTAAATAATTCAAAGGAGGCAAAGTACTTATGAGAAATAATACTCAAAGCGAAGTGAAAGGAATATGGAAGATCAAGTTGTTGACTTAAGAAAACAATACAGTGATCTTAACTGAGGTCAGATATATAAAAAACCTTATTTCATTTGGACAACTAGAGAAGAATGGTTGCAAATATATAGATAAAGGTGAAGATTTTAAAGTCACATTCTATAAAAATGGACAGAAAGTGATATCTAGAAAGTATCAAGATGGTATATAATATCTTCATGAAACAAGTCGAAAGAGAAAAAAATTCAGTAAGTCATGTCACAACGCACGAGTGACCCTCAAGGCTTGGACACATCAGTGCTAAGAGAATGAACATGTTGGTTCAGAAAGGTTTGATAGACAGCAAAGAAGTGGGAAAGTTGGAATTCTGTGAAGAATGCATCCTAGGGAAATCTCATAAACATAGTTTTAAGAAAGGAAAGCATATGTCAAAGGCTCAACTCGAATATGTACACTCAGACTTGTGGGGTTCTCCGTCAATGGAGGAGAGTTTGTCAGGCTGTAAGTATCTTATACCTTCATTGATGATTTCAGCAGAAAAGTCTGGGTTTATTTCTTAAAGACTAAAAACGAAGCTTTTCAGAAGTTCTCAGAGTGGAAAACATTTGTAGAAAATCAAACAGGAAAGAAGATTAAGTGTTTGAGAACGGATAATGGGATGGAATTCTGCAACAAGTTATTTGACGAATTATGAAAGAAGTTTGGGATCGAGAGACACAAAACATGTTCCTATATGGGTAGGCCTTTTACTTTAGTTCGTTTCGGTAATTGACCGACGGAGAAAGGGGTAAATCCGGCGAGGTGAAGAAAAGATCCGGAGAGGAGAAGGTAGATCCGGCGAGGACACTGCTAGATCCGGAGTGTACTGAGTCATAATAACGGGCCAAATTGATTGTGCTTCACCATTCATACCAACTGGATTAAACCCATCTGTTGATAGCCCTAAATAAACATTCCGACTTTTAGAAGCAAAATCAAAGTATACTTGTTGAAAATGCTTCCAAGCTAATTCGTCTGACGGGTGATGCATTTCGCCCTCCAGGTATGTATGCTCTGCGTGCCATCGCATTTGAGACGTTTTCCCCTCAAGTTGAAACAAACACTTCAGTCGATCCGTTATTGGCATATAGTACATTCTCTGGTTCGGTTTGTTTTTCCCTTTGCCTTTATTTGGCCGATATCTGTCTTTCTCACAAAATCGACACTTGAGTAAGTCTCGATCTCGTGGTTTCCAAAATAGCATGCAGTTATTTTCGCATACATCAATTTTCTGCATCGACATTCCTAGGGAGTTCAACAATTTCTTCACGTCATAGTATGTTGCAGGAGCTTCGTTAGGTATCGGGAGGCTCTTTTAATAGTTTCCAGAATATCATCCACTACACTCGCCGAAAAATTGTGTTTTGTCTTCATGCCCAACATAAGCAACGCGAGAAACAACTTGGCAATTCCTTCTCTACTTCCTTCGTAGAGTGGTTGATTAGCAGTTTTAAATGCTTTAAATATGTTGTCTCGACATGGCTCCTCGTTTGTTGTGTCCGGGAAACCCTCTTGATTAGTGTCTTCTTCCATGTTGATATGTCCCTCATTAACATACTCATTCTGAGTATTCATCAGTATTTCGATGTTCACTCCAAGACGTTCCTCCGTTTCTTGTTTTTCATTAATTGAAACGTCATTTCTACTTGACAATTCACCGTGCTCGAATTGATTGCAATTCTCGCCGTGACTCGTCCGGACATAGTAATTTCCCTTGAATCCCATCCGTTAAATATGTTTCGCCACGGTCCGCACATCATGTTGCTTCACATTCCGACATCTTCCACATGGACATAATATAATGCCTCGCTCTTGAAATCCAGGTTGACAAGAAGCAAAGCTGATAAAACTTTCGACTCCTATTCTGAACTCTTCAGATACATCATTTGTATTTGGATCAATTCTACGATCCATCCACTCTCGACTACAAAAAAAATTCATCCATTTTGAGGTAATTTTCTATATTTAAAGTTGTTGTTGTATACAAAATGAAGAAACAACTGACAAAATATATAACAAAAATACCCACGAACTACCCACGACAAAAAATTTGTGGGTAAGTTATGCCATTCACATCAACATCAAAGTTTTCCGATTAGATTTGCATTTAACTATATACCCACTGATCGATTTCGTGGGAAATTTCGTGGGTAAGGAGTTAAATCGAATTAAATATGAGCGGTAAATGTCATTAGGATTAATGTGAGCATACCGACGAATATTCCTGGCTAATTTCGTGGGTATACTTCTTAATCCAATTTAATAAAACGTGAGAAATAAATTATGTTAGTTGAACGTTTAACCACGACATCTCTTCGTGGGTATAGTCGTGGGTTTAGCATTAAACCCCATTTAATAAAAGCTGTAATAATTAATTACGGTGGTTCAAAGTTTACCCACAAATTATTTTGTGGCTACATTCGTGGTTACGTTTTCAAATCAATTTAATCAAACCTGAAAAATTATTGTTTACGGTTGGAGGCTTACCTACAGTTTAGTTTCGTGGGCAGGGTCGTGGTAAATATACTCACGCTCATATTTTGTGGGAAATCTCTTGCAACCATACCCCTGAATAGCTTTGTAGGAAATGCGTGGTTATGTTCCCACGAATTTGCCATAATTTGTTTTGTGGGTATTGCAAAGGAATATTTTCCTTGCTAATTTTTGGCTACCATTCCCAAGAAATGTTTAGTGGGTATGTTGTGGCTATACCCACGAAACAGTCACGATTTTTTGTAAATTTGTTTCTTGGGTTTTTCGTGGGTACGTCGTGGGTTATTTTTTTCTCACAAGATTTTTCCTGACGAGGTCGTGGCTATACCCGAATTTTTTACTAGTGACATCTGAACGCCCTTGCAGATGAGATTGGTCTATAATATCAAATAACTCCTGCATGTTAGAGTTATGTGGCATGTCAACTGTGGACGTACTCTGTGAAGTTGTTTGTATGTCATCAACTCAGAACTGAGATGAGCCCTGCACAAAAACTCAGGTTAACAAATGAAATTTTCGAGATCAATCTACAATGCAAGTATAGAAAATGAATGGATGAGAACTACGATGCGTCGACGTCTATAGTTTTAAATTACCCACCCAATAGTTTCTTCGAACGTAGACACTGCACATGATCTGTAAATGTTTCTTTGTGGTAAGCTTTTTTCGGTCATATCTGTAAAGCATAAATCAAAAACAAATATAGCAGAAGACAACCAAAAATTGAATGAATAAAAGATCATAGCTCTTGAGATGTATAACGAATCTTATTTCCTGCAGGTCACAAGATTCTTTTCAAATTCAATTGAGGTTTGAGGTAGTTGTAAGAATGGTTTAGGCTTAAAACCTAGATAAAATAAGACAATATCAGACTTTTCTTTTGTGGTGTGTGTATCTCTTTGTACCTTGATATCATCTGCTTTATTGGGACTTTCCTTTCTAAATAATATTTGGTCAGAGTATTTTCTTAAACACGATATAGGACCACCTACATCAAATCTGCAAGGTGGGAAAAGAAATCAGACACTTCAAGAAAAAATTCAATGTATTATACTAGAATGAAACTAAAAGATTGTCCCTTACCTATCAAGTAGATGCAAAGGAGGAGGATCTATGCATTGATCATATGTTTCCACAATACACAGTGGCAAATCACTCTGAATAAAATGACTATGTCAATTCCATAGGATGCCTCTCACAGTCTAAAACATAAACACGAACAAAAGACTAAGAAATTTTCTGTAAAATAATAACAAAAAAATCACAAAAAATCATGCAGATTGTGAAGGATATGTGTTCTTATAAGTTCATATCCACAGTTGATGTGCTTGATCAGACATTATGAGTGGTTGATGTCATTCAGGTTTTATCCTAAACAACCAAATCTGCAGGTGTACAGACAATGGTTATAGTATTTAGGGATCGAATCCACAAAGAATAAAATACTAACACAAATAGATAGGTAAGACCTACTAATGGCTAAGATGAAACAGAAAATGGTTTTGAATCGGTAACAAGAAATTATGAAAGCAGTAAGAAGCAAGCAAAGAAACAATCGACATTGGTAAAAGATAATGCAGGCAGTCAGACTTAGGGAATTCTAAAGGGAGTTTTCGGGAACTACTTATATTTCTAGTCAACAAAGGAATTCAGATCTATCGAACCTATTTTGTATCTCTGAAAATAGACTAGCTCAACATGTGTGGGTTAACCTACGCTTAGACTAACTCTTCAAACACCTAACGTTTGTCATTGAGCGCTAGACTAATAGTTATCGCTAAATAATACCTACTCTAAATTCCCTAAATCTTATCTCTGAAAATAGACTAATCCAATCTCGTCAGAGCTAACCTACGCCTAGACTAACTCTTCAAACACCTAATGCTTGTTACTGGGCGTTAAACTAATAGTTGTTAAACGACATGACTTAGTTTGGTTTACTATACTAGTTTATTCTACCCTAAAGGTTGAATTCTTAGTCTAAATTTTTCATAGTTTGTCGATTTGGGTGATCTAATTAATTGTTTGTTAGGATTGAATCATCATAAACCTAGATCTAGCTTATTAGGCTAAACCTAGAATAAAAACCTAGAACTAGAAAAGGATACTACTATTTCTTATTCTGTAAACATAAAGAAGCATGAACCTTAATTCCTTTTTTTGTGAAAACCCTATTTCTAATCTATTAAACTACTCAGACAAATCGTTATTGAAAGCATGAAACAAATGCTGAATGAAATAAATAATAGAGTTTCAAGGTACAAAATTGTAAGATCAATATATCACCCTAGTAAAATAAAAAAAATAGATTGCAAAGTACCAAGAAAACAAAGTAAAACTAAGAACTAGAACTCTCTGGAAAAATCGGATTCTTCTTGTGCTTTTATAGTACCTTGATGACGTCACTAGGTTGCGTGTGGGCCCAAATTTAAAAATATATAATCTGGAAAATTAGGGTTTTCGAACGAGGTTCGATCGAACCACACTGGTCTTCACCCATGTGTCGCGTGAATCACGAACGGTTCGAATAGTCTGTCTTGAATTGGTTCGATCGAACCAGATGTGGTAAGATCGAACTAGACCTCAATTCTTCAGTCGATCTATTTCTTCTGGATCGAACTCACCGGTCTTGCTCGGGGTAGTGGTTCGATCGAACTCAATGTGGTTCAATCGAACTAAAGCTTCGACGAATCCGAATTTCTTCGAATCTTCTTGTATTCTCATCCAAAAACTTCTTTTCTCCAAACGCCTACTCCATACCTATAAAACCTCAAAAGGAGATAAAAATACTCTAAACGCACATTAATAACTCGTTAGTGGTTCATAAAACATGCCAAAAGGCAAGTTATAAACTCCTAAAATAGAGACATATCAATGGTCCAGGATAAAAATGATGAGGATATAGACAGAGAACATCCAAATTAGAAAATCAATAACAATACCAGAAGCTTATATATGAGAGTCATACATGTTGTGTATGCAAAATGTATTTGGCTTGTCTGTGACAGAATCCCCTTTTCAAGAGGTGGCAACGCTGACTCTATCCGTTTAACACGGTTTGTCAATTTCTGTCACCGAGACGCCATAACAGTCACTTCTTCTTGTAGACCATTAAATACTTCCGCATAAAATCTACCTTTAAGAAATGCCACCTGGTTAAAGAACTCTATCATCACTATGAGCAGATTAAAAAAAAGGATTCTGAATATGGGAAAATGATTTGCAAAACGCATAATGCCACTTCACTAACCTCCCCATTTAAACAAGCAAAACCTAACTATTGCAGGTTCCCATTAAGAATATTCAACTCCACATCTCAACACTGAAGCAGTTTTTACTTCATTTCAACTGCTACTGTCAAAGAAAATGTCTTACACTCAAGTTAAATATGTTTAGGTATTTCCATAATATTCACTCGTCATTCACTAGTAAATTAGTTACCAATTCAGTGCTTTAATCAAAAGTATTGCAACAAGCCCTGACGAAAATCAAATACAGAATGTTACTAAATCCCCTATAACTCGATCAATGAGCTAATAGACATCCTAATCCCGAGAAAACAGCTTTGAAACCTACAAAACTAACTAAGAATATCTGAAATCAATCTTTGTTTGAGTATATACTTACTCGGCGAGATCACCTAACCGACGAAGGATCGCCTTCGGTTCTTCATTTTGCACGGCAACGCTACGATTGAGCTCCGGCATACCCAAACTTAGTTCGTTCTGTATCTTGATCTTTACCAATAACATTGTCTCGTTCACATTTTTTGTCTCCCACAGAAAAATGAAACTGAGAACTTCAATAAGTAAAGTTGTAACCAAAAAACTAAGACTGTTCTTTTCATTTATTTGAAACCTAATTAAAGTTCTGAGGAATCATTAGAGAAGACTAAAGTTAAAGTCTTGTGGTCATATGTGTGGCTGTTATTCAGCTTTTCGATAAGCCTCGTTTCTTTTTTTTTCCTCTTTGTCCGATATTTTTTCTCCAAATTAAACATCTTTAATATTTTGTATGGGCTTAAATAACGCAATATGAATGGGTCTTTAATTGGACTCATGATCTATAGACTTTATAACTTGTTTCTAGAACATTAGGCCATGTACGTTGAGGGATGTATTAGGGATCTTGGGCTTTATTAAAACCCAAAAAAAAAATAAAAAAATTAAAGATACCCAGAACCGATTCTCGGTAGAGAATTTTTAGAAGCGATCCTGATGTGCTACGTGTCATACAACTATAGGAGAAGAGAAAAATGAGTAAGTGAAACGCAGGGTTGGTTTCGTTTTGGTCTCAAAACGCGAAAAGAGGAAAAAAAAATTGGAGAGCTCGCCGACAGGCGATTTGTAGGGCGAAATTCGATTTCTCGCATCGGAGAGTTTCGGCGGTCGATTTATGGCCGAGGAGTTGTGTCGCCGTCGACGGGAAGTGTACGTGGCGAGGCGAAGCGTTTCGCTCATTCCGAGGGTTCAAATCGCCGGAAAATCGAAACCCTAGAAATTGGGGATTTTCGATTTTGGGGATTATTTGAGGTAATTTGGTTTTCAGTTTAATTGATCGGTTGTTTTGGAGAGATTTCGTGTATAGAGTAGAGTAAGGAACGAAATGGACTTTGCATGTAGGGAGTTTAGAAAATTTGTGGTTTTCATTAATTTATCTCTGGTTCACTATGGACTTTGCATCTAAATGCTTCCTGTAACATATGCTTCCTGTTTATTCAGTTTAAATTACCGTATGTAAATGTGTAAATGGTCATATATGAGGTTCGTATAGGTTGATTTCAGAAAATGATTTCTTGACTTTCTGGAAATAATGTGATTGCTTAATAGTTTAAATGGCTTATGTCTCCTGATGTTCTTGGTGTTGATTCTGTTTATGTATAACATACTAATTGAGTTCTTGGACTAGTTGGCTACTCTCTGACTCTTTGCTTTTCCATTTCAGGGGATTAAAANTGTGCATTGCCCAATCAGCTAAGTGAGTGGAATCAGAACCAAGTTAATCCATGTACTTGGTCTCAAGTTATTTGCGATGACAAA
>OVAO01000133.1:0-13371 GCA_900406285.1 Biscutella auriculata
ATTCTCAGTTGTTCCACTTGTACCGGTTCCATTATATTTCAAAATCTATCGATCTCCAGCTTTTCCTTCTAATCTACCTAAAAATCAACAAGATTCTGCAACCACTTTTCAAAATTCACCAAAGAAAAGCCTTGTTGGTCATATACACAGTTCAGTTACAAAATTAAGAGCTTGCCATTGTTGTCGACTACCGAGCTTTCTAAAATCACAAGAATGTTGAATCAAGACTCAAGAATCCCACTTGTATGTCCTCTGCCACTTTTGAAACGAAAGGGAGACGAAACGCATGAAAACGAAGCTCCGAATATTGACGAAAATGGAGACAATCGAGCTTCATGTACGGACGAAATCGAAGAAAATGGAGCTGCTTTTGTACGTAAGAATTGAATTTACGTCGATATGGCTTGGTTGGTTGGTTGGGTTGGTATATGTCGAATCAGAAATTAAATTCAATTACTCTATTTTGGTTTTGGTTGTGAGAGAAGAATTCGAGTGGAGACGAGAGGGATAGACGAGGGCTCTATTGTAATATCCTCACTCATTAAAATGAAGAGTGGCAAATGAGTGGCCCTTAAATTAAGAGATGGCACGAGAGAATAAAAATTCTCTTTCGGTGGCATATCAGAATAGCGCTCCGTCGGGATGTTGAACTCACTCGCCATCAAAATAACTTCACCGCTCTTGTGGACTATCTCCGGACCCGAGATCTCAATCTACCATCGTTTTGGCTGATCCATTAGCGATGGACCCTACCAATCTATTTAATTCAGGTTTTTACCCTTCGTCGTTTCAATC
Source organism: Biscutella auriculata (assembly GCA_900406285.1). Lineage (NCBI taxonomy): Eukaryota > Viridiplantae > Streptophyta > Magnoliopsida > Brassicales > Brassicaceae > Biscutella > Biscutella auriculata. The sequence goes on from OVAO01000133.1 coordinate 796, forward strand.
TCTGCCAAACAATTATTGTGTTTAATTATGTTTTAAATGTTTACTTATGTATTGTTAAAAAAAAATTTAAAATTGTTATTGATATTTAATGTTTAAAGTTTTATTTTTATTATTTTTAAATTAGTTAATATTATATTAATATATTAAAATATAATGAAATAATACAAAATTATAATTTGATGTTATATTATTTTTGTCACATATAGTTGTGACTCAATTGTGACCTTAATTTTAAAAGAGTCACAAAGTAGTCACAATAATTTTGTGATTTCTTTGTGACTAATTTGTAACTGAACGTGTTTAATATTAATTATAGTTGCAAAGTAGTCGTAAATATATGATTACGTTTTGAGACTATGACACGTAGTCGCAAAATATTCCTACATATTTGCAACTACTTTGAGACCATGATTAGTAGTCGTAAAATAATCCTACATATTATCGACTACTTTGCAATTATGTTTGTGGGACTACGTTTCGTAGTTGCAAAGCAATCCTACATATTTGCCACTTTTGTGATTACACATATATGTGTGACTACATTTGTGGTCGCTAAACGTAGTCACAAAACAGTGACTATATTACGTAGTCGCAAATAAGTCTTAAATGTGTGACCACTGTGCGATTTCAGATATTTGCGACTATTTGTCGTAGTCGTCAATTAGTTATAAAATGGCAATTTACAACCACTTTGAGACTAATACTATGGTCGCAAAACATATGTTTTCTTGTAGTGTAGCATTTCAAACTATAATCCAATAGCCATAATATGAAAGTAAGCAAATATATACTAATAAAAGTGGTTGTTTGAGACCTTTTAAGTCATCCACGTCATCAAACAATCAGAAGCTTAGAAACTGTCACATCATGTCTAAAAGATTAAGTCAATCTTCAATTATCTTTGGAATAGAAACTGAAACGTCTTCATCGTATTTCCTTATCCCTAGTGCATAGTATATTCTCATTCATTGCTTTCTTATCTACCTTTTTGGTTCTTATAATATTGATTTCAGTTAGCCAATAAGAAATTGCTCCCTTTATATAAACAAACATTTGTTATTCAATATTGTTTCCCTAAGAAGAGCCCTACGATGAAGGATGTCTATAAGAGAGTTAGTCTTATAAAATACGTTTAAAAAAACGCAAACACACAATTGAGAGCTTATGTTCAGAATTTTTTCTAGACACCAAACTTGATGTTCATCATCGATGTGGGTTATTATCCCAGTCCAAAGGCCACATCTAGCGTCGAGTTTAACATCCAGAATATGGTCATCGACAAGAAGGAGTTCAATGCTCTGAATTGGGATACCCTCAGTCAAGAACACTTTTGCGCCATTACATCCTAGTCTTGATATTTTTATCCGATATGAAGCATTCGAACCGTAAATTGAACCAAAATTTTAGTTTCATATCAGTTTCAGATATGAGAAAATAACCAAATGGATCAAGAATTAGATGTCCATATATATCGGTTCAAATCGGATAAAAATCGAATATCTATGGGTATCCAAAATTAATTGCATAACCAACATAAACCTTTGCAAAATCAAAAATTTCGAATTTTTCAGATTTTTTTCGGTTTTTTCAGATTTTTTTAATTCAGTTCTTCTTATTTTTTTTATTTCGGTTACATTTCATTCAATCCGGGTAGGTTACTCGATTCGTATCTGATCAGAATTAAATCGAAAAAATTCTGATTTTTCTAGTTTCAAAGACAGTATCCTGAAATCTGAACCGAACTGAGAAGATACGAACCGATGTTGGTTCAATTCTCATATGGATCCTAAATTCAATATCTGAAATAACTAAAATCCGAAAGAACCGAACCCGAACAAAATATGCGAAATCCCATGACTATTACATCCAACATATTATTGTTGACTATTAGAGCATTCGTTGTTTATGCCCTCATTCGTACATCCACCTTCGAGAACATGATGCAAACTATCTTCATTTCATGGGAAAAATTAATGATTATTTCATGATGGAATGTTGAAAAATATTATATTTTAGAGGAAATTAGTCAGGGAATAAAGTTGAGAAATTAAAAAGATGTGTTTGAGTTTATGGTATAAAAGATGAAGAACATAATGTATGAAGGAATTTAAGAAAAACACGCATCAACAACACACGTGTAGAGGCAAGTTGTGAAATCTATAATTTTTCTATAGTTTTTACTTACAAAGGTGACTAAAACTTTTCATAATCATAATGTAGAAATGGGTAGAGTCATAGGACAAACACGCTAAAGTGTAAAATTCCTCAACAATTCAGGTGTGATTCGTGTAGTGCTTAATATCCTACAGGTTTGATTGTTTACCTTTCACTCATATTGCATTATTATATCACCACGTGAAATCATGTCCCTGTAATAGTTGAGTTTTGTACTTTGTTGGTGTTAAGATAAATGATGATTCGATCGTAAGGTGTTAGTTTTTAACATGTGTTTTTTATGCAGACTAACTAACTTGAGTGCCACTATATCATTTGAAACATACTCTTTATGCAAAATGTCCTTGATCTTCTTAAATGTGTTGAATATATACAGGTGAACCCATGATACAACTTCAAATCCTTTAATTGTGGAAAAGTATTACACATAAGTTATGGTCGAAGAAAATCTTAGTGCTTCGTATAAAAAAGAGTAAAAGTTCATGAATCTTGATTAAATTGGAGTAGAATCAAACGAGATTTACGAGATGAAAATAATGGTCAAACTACAGTTAAACTCCAATTATCCAAGATTAATGTTTCGTTAAAGCTGTCGAGTTCATTTCTATGAGGATTAACATGATAAAATTTGAAGAGCTTTCGTTTCGGTTGGTTTAGATCATGAATGAAATCAGATAGATGTGGAGGTTCTTGGTGAAATGATACTATAAGCAGTTTCAGGCTATCTTGAGAAACAACTCTTATGTTCACATTGTTGAAAAAGGCTCGAGCTGACGAAAAGCGACGCAAAAAATCGAAGAGCGGGTTAACAGATACAAAGAATCTTTGAGTGGTACACTGTTGCTCATAGAGGTTTTGTTAAGCTCTTAAACATGTGGCTAAACCAAAACATCATAAAAGGATGATGAAAACGTGGATGATATTAAAGTTTTAAGTGATGTTGAAGAGAGATGGAGAACGTGTATGAGATTAAAGGTTTGAATGTTGTTGAAGAAATGAGATTGAGATTTCAAGGATTATGGCTTAAGAAAATAGAAGAAGAGAAAGAATATGAAGAGATTGTGTAAGGAGTCAAAGAAGATGAAGAAAGAAGTGGAAGAGATTTTGAGAACGATGGTTGTTTTTCCGGTGAATGATTCATTTTGGTAGCTAAAATGATGGTTGAACCGAAGCTATTGTATTTGAAAGAGTGTATATTGTGAAATTGAAGAGGTCATGAGTTCGATTCTCACTTTTCTTACTTACGTATAATTTGATATTTTATCAAAACGATGTGTCCCTTTCTTAAAAAATATAACTATATCATAGGTAGTTTATTATTAAATAAAAAATAATGGATATTTGGTAAAGTGAATATTGTGCAATGGAAGAGGTTATGAGTTCGATTCTCAATTTTTGCACTTATGTTTAATTTGATATTTTATCAAAATTGCATAGTTTTGATACACGTATCTAATATATAATGAGATAAGAGTGTTCTCCCATGTTGACATGTGGCGCCCCTTTCTTAGAGATATAACTATATCAGAGGTAGTGTATTATTTAACAGAAAAGTAATTTGGTCATTTGGTAAAATGTGTTGCAATTGAAGAGGTCATGAGTTCAATTCTCACTTTTCTTACTTGTGTTAATTTGATATTTTATCAAAACGACGTGCCTCTTTCTTAAAAAATATAACCATATCATAGGTAGTGTATTATTTAACCAAAAAAATAATGTGGTCATTTGATAAAATGTATATTGTGCAATTGAAGAAGTCATGAGTTCCATTCTCACTTTTTCACTTATGTTTAATTTGATACTCATATCTAAGGAGTGTTCTCCCATGTTGATATGTGGTATTCATTTCTTAAAAGATATAAATATATCATAGGTAAAAATATAACTATTTAACAAATAGAGATGTATCATGATATAGTATGAGAATTAAAACATCTGTACACTCGTCTAGAACTCAACTTTAGCTTTATATGATTCCAATATAAAATTCTGAAAGTTTGTTTTCTAACTGCAATATTTATTAGTTTTGTATTGATACACTGAAATGTGAAAATTATGATTTTATATAAAATAGGAATAAAATATATTAAATAAACATATAATTAAAATATTATAGATTTAACATAAAATAATTAGAAAATTTTAAGATTTAAAATAAACGTGCACATAACACAAGTGTTCTCCTAATGTTGTTAATAGAAAATTTGCTTTCTAAATCAAAGAAAAGTTTTACGACAATAATTTTAACTTAAATTGATTTTATGTTTAGCACTAAATCATATTCATATTTCTATGTAATTTTTATCCAAAAATAATATATCACAAAAACTTATATCTTTGGATATAAAATATAAAATATAAAATTTAGAATACATACAAGAATATGTTGAAAATAAAATTAAAAATAAAATTAAAAATATTATACAACAATGAAATATATAAATAAATAAAAAAACTGACACTAAATAATATTAAAATATACAAACAACAAATTTCAAACGTACTTAATTTTTTACAAAAATAATTCATTTAATATAAATAACTTTTAATAAATTAAATAACTGTTACAATAACCTATTTTGCCTTCTCATTTCACTGTGCAACAAGTCAACTGTGGTATGAAGATACACACAATTTGTTTTCTTGGTTAAATTGTTATGATAATTTATATATGTATAAATACTGAGAAAAGTTATTGTTATTGTTAATTCATAAAGTTCCATGAAAACAAAGAACGAGTATGGTTAAATATTGTTAGGTTTAAATTTGATTTTTTGGTGTTCAAAAAAAAAAAAATCTTAACAATAACTAGAAGAAAGAAATTAGGAAACGCAAGTTTTTTTGTCCTTACAAAGAACGAGTATGCTTCTCTCTAATCGGAGTTCACGGGAAAATAAAAGGACATTCAAATCATGTTTCATGCCACATTAACACACGTAATTTTCAGCATATGAAATATTAATTGTTATAAGACAAAATAAAAAAAACTAAAGAGGATGATTTTAAACTTCCCTTGGAGAATACGTTGCAAAAGATCTTTAACATTTTGAGTTTTTTTTATTTATTATTCTTTTGGGTTCGGTCCATAGATCTTTCACAGTCACTTAGTCGGCACACGAGGTGGTTTTGTTTGTAATTGACCAGTGTGGTGACGTCATTACTGATTCTCTTACTAATACATAACCAACTTCGCCTCTTCTTCATCTCTTCTACTAACAAATTAACAAAATAAATCACACGAATATTCAAATCTCCGCAAAACTCTCCAATTTTCTTCGTTTTCTTTTTCTCTTTGTTTCTCTTAGAGATCTTTCTCTGTTTTTCTTTCGAATCTGAAGATCCCTTGTATTGAAAAAATGGGTGAAAACGCCATCTCAGGTTCGTTTTAAATCTGTTTTGCACTGTTTCTTGAATCTGACGCTATGGAATTAATCTTTATCCAGGTGGATTTGTATTGGGTTTTCCGTTTTCGTGGAATTAAGTATCTGGGGTTGTTTGTTTTGGCTCAATGTGTTGTTCTTTAATGATCCATCTTCTTGGTGTTTTATTTTGTGTATAGATAGATCTCTGTTAGTGTTTCGTTTATTTCTACGGGAAATCTGCTTTTAATCTTTCCTTGTCTTATTTGGAAACGAAATCTGAATACGCAACAAGTCTTTTAGCATCTTGTGTGTTTCGTTTGATTGAGTCGAGAAACTTTGAAGTTCTTAGAATTTTGTTCTTTTTCTGGTAACAGGTAAACTCAAGAATCTAACCATCGACACACGAGATTCAGAGACTCTCGTGGTATGTTTTGGTGAAATGTTGATCGATTTTGTTCCAACTGTGGGAGGTGTTTCACTCGCTGAAGCACCAGCTTTCAAGAAAGCTCCAGGAGGAGCTCCTGCAAATGTAGCTGTTGGTGTCTCGAGACTCGGTGGCTCCTCTGCTTTCATTGGAAAGGTCTTGAGTGATATCCATTTTGATAGATCAATCGAACTGCTCTTTTTCTTTATAAAAATCCAGTCTTATTAGTTTCAATTTTGGTTTGATATCTGTCAGGTTGGTGATGACGAATTTGGACGAATGTTAGCTGATATTCTAAGGCTGAACAATGTTGATAACTCTGGGATGAGATTTGACCACAAAGCACGGACTGCTCTTGCCTTTGTTACACTGAGAGCTGATGGAGAGAGAGAGTTTTTGTTCTTCAGACATCCGAGTGCTGATATGCTTCTCGTGGAATCTGAGCTTGACAAGAATCTCATCCAAAAGGTAGATTTGTTTCCCTCATTTTGATTGAGACTAATAACTCTAAATGACTTCTTTATTGTTTAATTTACAGGCTAAGATCTTTCATTACGGATCTATAAGTTTGATCGAGGAACCTTGCCGCTCGACTCAGCTTGCAGCTATAAAAATCGCTAAAGCTTCAGGGAGTCTCTTATCTTATGACCCGAATTTGAGATTGCCATTGTGGCCATCAGAAGACGCTGCAAGGAAAGAGATAATGAGTATCTGGAATTTAGCTGATGTTATTAAGGTGAGAATATCAGATCAGATCAGATCAGATTAGTCCTAGTACTACTTAAAAATGACACATGTTTTTTGTCTGAGAGGTTTCAGATTAGTGAGGATGAGATAACATTCCTGACTGGTGGCGATGATCCTTATGATGATAACGTGGTGTTGCAAAAGCTCTTTCATCCCAATCTTAAACTTCTTGTTGTTTCAGAAGGACCTAATGGATGTAGATACTACACTCAGGTTTTGCTTTCTCAATTGTCTTTTCTCTATCTTAATCCAATACCAAATTGAATATCAGATTACTCTACTTTTCTTCTTGTAGGAATTTAAAGGTAGAGTTGGTGGAGTAAAAGTGAAGGCAGTTGATACAACTGGTGCAGGAGATGCATTCGTGAGCGGTCTATTGAACAGCTTAGCTTCTGATCTCACTCTTCTTAAAGTAACTTGACTTTACTCATCTCTTTTATTTAACCTTCTCTCTCTGCCTTTTGTAAACTAGACTGAAATCAATGTGAAAATCTGTTGCAGGATGAGAAGAAATTAAGAGAAGCGCTTTTATTTGCAAACGCTTGTGGAGCCATTACTGTAACAGAGAGAGGAGCTATTCCTGCAATGCCCACCATGAATGCTGTTCAAGACCTTCTATCTTCTTCTTCTTCTTCTGCTCGCTCCTAAAAACCTTTTATAAAAACGTCACTTTTCAATAGAATCAAGTCATTCCATTTTCCACTGTATTTGTTTTTCAATATTTTTCCCAGTCTGTAGGAATTCGAGTGTCGTGTGTTTGTACTAATTTTCTGCTTTGTAACAAGAAACAAATTTTCTGCTTTTTAAACAGCTTGCCGTTTCCTAATGTCTAGAACGACACGCACTCCTCTGGACGCAAAACTACAAAATCTTCTGACGTATGTATGTATACTGAAGCAAACCCATTAATTTTGTCAAGAAAACAGAAATTGAGTAATAGCACGTGACACCAAGTCAAACATGATTCGAAATGGGACTGAGGGTACAACCAACATTTTGTATCTCTTTAACGGCGTCAAGAAAGCGAACGTCGAGTCTTTAGTGAAAGATTAACAAATTTTAAACTTTTTATTTAGCCGTCAAAATTGCCGGATCATAATTCTCATCATCTTCGTCACTTTCCCCGAATCCAGAAACCAGAGCGAGGAGTGGAAACGTGTTATGTGAATCATGGAAATATTGAGAAATTTTGTTATGTTTCAGTAGATTCTTTTTTGAAAATTCGAGGAAGATGAAGAAGATGAAAAAATGGGAGTAGTTTTCCATCGTTTTTTTTTCAAATTGAGAGAAGGAAAATGTTGGTTTTGGATCCAAAACTGAAAGCTGTTACAGGTAATTGATACAAGTTTGGGTAGTAAGGAAGCTGAGACCAAGCTAGAAGAGACTTCTCTCCAAGTTCCAACCGGTCTCATTAACAAGCAATAAGATTAGCTAGAGTTTTGATGAAGACCTTAGAAGAGTTGGAGGTTCATTATCAACACTTGAAGAATGAGGAAGAGCCGAACCCATGCAACTTCCTTATCTTGTCTTCAAGTGTTTAAGACGTTTCTTTGAGGTTTTGGGTACTCTTCATTCGGTGAGATTTTTCCCAAGTGGTTTACTCACAAAGGTTTAATGAGGCTCATTGCACAATAGACTTCTTCCAATACCGCACCAAGGATCACTTCAAACGGATATGACCATTAGAATGTGTCATTGGTTCTATCATTACCTTATCTTAATACTCTGCGTTTTGGCCCATGTGTTTTAGGGCTTCCTTCCTTTGCTAAGTATTTAAACTCTTGTAAGGACTCATTTGGTCACTACAAGAAAACAATCGGATTTCCGAAATTATTTTTGGTCGGGAATCCGTTGGAATTTTCGACGGACGTACTGTCGTCGGAAATCCGTCGGAATTTTATACGGATTTCCGAGGGAATGTAGCCGTTACAAATTTCTGACGGAATACCGACCAAAATTATAGCCGTTAATGGCTGTCGGAAATCTGTAGGAAATTAGCCATTTCAGACCTTATAAATACCCCATATCCCTCATTTCCTCCATAAGCCATTTTCTCCAACTCTTTCTCCCTCAATTTCTCCAACAAGTTCGAAAAAAATGAGTTCGTATTCAGGGGATTATTTTTGCTCTTGGATAAATAAACCTCATAAAGTTCCGGGAACGAAACAACTAACGGAAGAATACGAAGCAGGGATAAGAGAGTTCATGAGAATAGCCGGAAATCAAGAAACAACTTTAACAACATGTAAAATGTATTGTCCATGCGTTGCTTGTAAAAATTGTAGATATCGTGATGTAACTATTATATATCAGCATTCGTTTAATAAATGTTTTATGCCCGGTTATAAATATGGTATTTGCATGGGGAAGATGACTCTAGTTTTTTGAATTATGGTAGTAGTAGTGGAATAGGTAATGTAGAGAGTAATGAAGAACCAACTCCTGAAATAGAAACAATAGGAAAGATAGAAGTTGTTAACGAAGAAACACCCGAAAATGTGCCATGTTTTGTTCAGGAATTAAGACAAGTAGTAGTTGAAGAACCGAATGTGGAAGCGCATAAATTCTTATGATATTTTAGATGATGCAAAACAACTGATATACCCGGGATGTAAAGAAGGGGTGTCACCGATGTTGGCAGCAACTGAGTTGATGTCGATTAAGACAGATTGCAACTTGAGTGAGTACGCTTGTGATCGGATCGCACAGTATGTTAGACGTCTAATGCCCAGAGATTGTTTGACAACAACTTCATATTACAAGACGCAAAAGCTTGTGAAAGGATTAAGATTGCCTTATCAAATGATCGATGTGTGTGAGAAAAACTGTATGCTATTTTGGAGAACGGACTCGGACCTTACAAGTTGTAAGTTTTGTGGTCATCGGCGTTACAAGGAAAGTGGTGGTAGATCTCCAATTCCGTTTAAGAGGATGTGGTATTTACCTTTAACGGAGAGGTTTAAGAGGTTATACTAGTCAGAATGGACAACATCATCTATAAGATGGCATGCTGAACATAGAAGCGATGGAAGAATTATGCTTTCTTCTGATGCAAAAGCATGGAAACATTTCTAGTCAAAGTATCATACATTTACACATGAAACAAGAAATTTTTATCTTGAATTGAGCACAAACGGTTTCAACCCATTTGGGAAACATGGGAGACAATATTCACTCTGGCCAGTTATTGTAACTCCTTACAACTTGCCTCCGTCATTGTGTATGAACCGCAAATTTCTATTTCTCACAATTCTTGTTTCGGGGCCAGACCACCCGAAGAAAGCCTCGATGTTTTTTTTGCAGCCGTGATAAGGACTGAGCAATCGTGAAGCGTTTTAGGAGCAGAAATGACTAATTCTCGGAAAGACCATCCGCGTCGGTCAAGACTGTCGGTCAAGCCAGACCAGTGGAACACAACTAAAACAATCAAGAGGAAGACCACCGGTCAGGTGCATCGGTATGCACTGACCGACGATGCTCGACCAGGCCCGACGTGAAGAATGCCGCCGGTCAGGTGCACTGGTATGCACTGACCGGCGAACCCCCACTAGAACCAGATGGTGATAGACCGCCGGTCATGTGCGCCAGTCTGCACTGACCAGCGGAAGACCCCAAAGAGCGTAATATTCCAAAAGATATTCCCTTAGTTTGAGTAAAAATTTGGTTCAGTATAAATAGAGGCAGAGAACAAAAACCCTAGAAGTCAGTTTTTCTCTTTTCCAGTTTTTCCTTAAGCTTACTATCTCAATTCTTGTAGTGGATTACTTGATTATTTCTATGCAATTTCATTTGTGATATTGAGTCTCAATTATCCATTCTATTTTCTATCCCTCACACCATGAACAAAATCTTCACAAGTGTTTTGTTCATAATGTGTGAGTAGTCTCTATAACTTATGGGTTAGGGTAGATTTGGAACTCTTTTGATGTTTAGGACTGAATAGAATATGTCTTCTTCAAGATTATCCTCCTTAATGCTTAGATTTGATTGATCACCTCATCTATGAACTTAGGAAATTTCATGCCCGAAAGGTGTTCGATGAAATTCCTCAACCAAATAACCTTGATATTTATTAATTCTTTCCAAGAGATTGTTTAAGGATTGATAGATTGTTGTATAGGATTGTACTCACTGCTTCTTAATTGTGTGATTAGCTAGAGATTGTGTGATTGCATGCTTAGGAAATGGGTTTTTATCACGAGAGTGAATTAACCTAGAACTGAGATCCTTAGACATAAGACTACCTAGAGTGTGAAAGTGAACATCATCAGTAATCATTTATCTACCCATTTCAATACCTTGATCCATATGCTTGCCTTAATTATCGCATCTATACATTCCTTATTGTCGTTGACTTTTAGTTGATCTTTACATTCGCTTCATTTTCAGTTTAATTGCTTAATTAGGATTGTTAGTGACAGACATACCCTATCGATTTCACCTAGACTTAGCAAACCCAACTTAGAGCTAGTACGCTATTACCACCCGAGATTGGTTCGATAACTCTATTCCTTACTACATCTACATTGATAAACCCTCAGAAACCACCAGAACGAAAGAAACTAGTTTATCAATAAAAACGTGTTTATCAATTGGCGTCATTGCCATATTGGGTGATAGTGATAGCAATTAGTACTTGGCATTTGCTCGGGACTAGGTTTTAATTTCTGCATTTGCTTACATCGATATTTCCTGTTTCTATTTCAGGAAATAATTTATCATGGAAGACAACATATTCAGCGAATCAGTGACACAAATAAACCAACACTTCATGGAAATCGATTAGGAATAAAAGCACCCCCTGTGGAAGCCCCTAATTTTGAAATCAAGGACATCCAGCTGAAGCTCGTATTAGACCATCCATTCTATGGGTATACTACTGAAAACCCATTGGAACACCTAGATTATTTCGACAAGATTTGTTAGAGAGTGAAGTTGGAGAATGTAACTGAGGATGCTTACAAGCTGAGATTATTCCCGTTCTCTCTGAAAGAACATGCTTACGAATGAGAAAGGAACCTAGCACCATGATCTATACAGACTTGGGTAGAATGCAAACATGAATTCCTATCGGCATTTTTCTCACCAGCAAGGACATCGAAAATTCACACTAATATATCAACATTCTGTCAATATGATTTGAAACCTTTATTCGAAGCTTGAAGTCGTTTCAAAGGATACATTCGCCAGTGCCCACATCATGGTTTTCCACATGAGTCACTTCTCAACACATTCCACAAAGGACTCTTGCGACCAGACAAGATGATGCTACACACAACAAGCTAAGGGAATTTCTTCGACAAAACATATGCGGAAGGTCATAAGTTGATAGAGAGTTTAACACAGAGTGATTACAACTACAGTGACAGTTATTATTCACAGGCTAATATTTCATCTCCACCTCCAAAAGAACAAGTTGAACAAGATATGAGAGATCTCGGTTCAAAGCTCAATGATGTCTTCGACACAGACCACAATACATGAATAACTGGAACTTACGATCTTCATCATCAGAGTAATTTGACGACAACTGAAGTTCAATTCCTAGAACATGCGCCCAGTCCTGAAGACACACCAGTCCTTCTGCTGAAGCAATTACTTGAAGGACAAAAGCAATCGGAGCTACATTTCAGTGAATTCAAGAAAGAAATTCAGGCAAAGGTCGATGATACTTACAATAATTTGAGCGATAAGTTCTGGCAAATCGCTTCACACATGCACAAAATCGACCGAGATTTCGCAGCCCAAGGTATGGACATCATTGCTCAAAATTCTACTCCTGATTTTGTGAATGCTATCACGCTAAGAAGTGGTAGGGCACTGCCTCCTAGAACTCCCATCGAGGACAATGGAAAACAAAGTGGGGGG
>OVAO01000133.1:13384-28466 GCA_900406285.1 Biscutella auriculata
AAGACAGTATAGAGGAAATTCAGGAGGATAATTCCGATAAAATTGACGAAGAAACTGAGGAATATGCACGAAAAGCCAAAGAGCTATCTGACAACAAAGCCAAGGGTAAAACCATTGTTTAGGAAGAACCTTTAACCAAGACCTCAACCTATAAACCCAAGCTACCTTTTCCAGGAAGACAAAAAGCAAACTTATGGAAAAGTACAGAGCCAAGTTTGAAGAACAAATGAAAGAGGTTCAGATAGCTATGCCACTGATAGATGCATTTATGCTTGTTCCTCATTATAGCAAGTTCCTTAAAGATGCAATCCAAAAGAAGCTCAAGGACATGGAAGGAATGATAGTCCTCACCAAAGAATGCAGCACAATCATTCAGACATCCAAAACCCCATCTAAAATGGAGGATCCAAGGAGTTTTACTATCCCTTGCTTATTTGGAGGATTTAAGTTTGATAGATGCCTATGTGATTTAGGCGACAGTGTTAGTGTTATGCCTTATTCCATTGCGAGAAAATTGGGATTTACTGTTTTTAAACCTTGTAGGATCCAAATTGTTCTAGCAGACATGTCAGTACAAATCCCGGTTGAAATTCTAGAAGACCTACCAGTCAAGCTAGGAAACACAGAAGTACCTACAAACTTTATCATCTTGGAAATGGAAAAGGAACCAAAAGACCCCTTATTCTTGGTCGACCATTTTTAGCTACGGCAGGAGCAATTATTGATGTTAAGGAGGGAAAAATCGATCTCCACCTGGGGAATGATGAGGTAAAACAATTTGATATGAGAGAGATCTTGAAGAAACCCTCCATGTCTGCTGAGATCCTGAGGATAGACATCATAGATAATATAACTGAAGAATATATAGAAGATTTCTCTCAAGAAGATGTCTTGCAAAAAGCTCTCACTAAGGAAATAAGTCAAGATGAAATCTTTGGAATCCAGATTGGGAACATGCAGAAAAGATTGGACTCCCATAAGGCTCGATTAGAAAAAACCGAATTCGAGGAGATTACCACGCTTGGTCTGCAAGTTGGAAACAATCCCAGCTTGGAGAAGCCAAAAGTTGAGAGTGACTGGAGTGAATTAAAGGCACCTAAACTCGAGCTCAAAACTCTTCCCAAGGGGCTCATGTACGTTTTCTTAGAGACAAACTCTACATACCCGGTGATTGTTAATGATGCGCTACGTGATGATGAAATTGACTGCCTGGTTAGAGAACTAAGACGTTTTAGAAAGGCTATTGGTTACTCTCTAGACGACATCAAGGGAATTTTCCCTTCGTTGTGCATGCATAGAATACATTTAGAAAATGAATCCATGTCCTCGATTGAGCATCAAAGAAGACTAAATCCTAATTTAAAAGACGTAGTTAAAAAGGAAATCTTAAAACTCTTGGATGCTGGAGTTATTTACCCAATTTTGGACAATAATTGGATCTCTCCAGTACATGTTGTTTCGAAGAAAGGTGGGATCACTGTCATTATGAATGATAACGATGAGATGATCCCCACCAGAACAATAACTGGTCACAGAATGTGCATAGACTATAGGAAACTAAATTCTACGACCAGAAAAGATCATTTTCCTCTCCCTTTCATAGACCAAATGTTAGAAAGATTGTCAAACCACTCGTATTATTGTTTTCTAGATGGGTACTCTGGATTCTTCCAAATCCCCATCCACCCAGACGACCAAGGAAAAACGACATTCACATGCCCTTATGGTATTTGCATATCGAAGGATGCCATCCGGCTATGTAATGCACCATCAACTTTTCAAAGATGCACGATGTCTATCTTTTGAAATTTAATAGAGGAAGTAGTAAAAGTTTACATGGATGATTTCTCTGTGCATGGTTCGTCTTTCTCTGTTTGTTTGTCTAATCTTTGCAAGGTACTCGAACGCTGCGAGGAAACTAGTTTGGTTCTGAACTGGGAAAAGTGCCATTTCATGGTTAATAATGGGATTGTTCTAGGACGCAAAATATCAGAGCATGGGATTGGAGTTGACAAGGCTAAGATCGATGTAATGATCAATCTAGGACCGCCAAAATCAGTTAAGGGTATCAGGAGCGTCTTGGGGCACGCATGCTTCTATAGAAGGTTTATTAAGGATTTTTCGAAGATCGCTAGACCCCTCACAAGACTACTCTGTAAGGAAACTGAGTTCCATTTTGATGACGAATGCATGCACGCCTTCAATGCCACCAAGAAGGAATTGATAAATGCTCCAATCGTGCAACCACCAAAATGGACCCTTCCCTTTGAAATTATGTGTGATGTAGTAGGAGCTACACGTCATATATTATACAAGCGAGACACTGGATGAAGCTCAGACTAAGTATGCAACTACTGAGAAGGAACTACTAGCGATTGTATTCGCCTTTGAGAAATTCAGGTCATACTTGGTTGGTTCCAAGGTAATAGTCTACACGGACCACGTTGCACTAAGACATCTCCTAACGAAAAAGGATGCAAAACCGAGGTTACTCAGATGAATTCTCTTACTTCAAGAGTTTGACTTCAAGATAAAGGACAAAAGGGGGATAAAAAATGATGTAGCAGACCACTTATCTAGACTGCGAGTTTTCGATGAGTTACCAATATATGATTCACTACCAGAGGAGCAACTGATGGCAATAAGAACTCTGAGCGAATTTGACAGACCCTCGGGCATGGACTACGACATCAAGTCAGTCACCATCGTTCAACCAAATGAACCATGGTATGCGGACATAGTCAATTATTTGGAATGTGGAATAAAACCACCATTGGAAAGGTACTAACTGAAGAAATTCCTGAAGGAAATAAAGAGATTCTATTGGGATGAACCATACCTATACACCCTTAGTAAGGATGGTTTGTATCGCATGTGTGTAGCAGAGGAAGAAATCAATAGGGATCCTAACACATTGTCATGGATCGACATATGGGGGGTCATTCGCGAACCTTAAAACTGTCGCGAAAAACCTACAAGCAGGCTTTTGGTGGCCAACAATGTTTAAAGATACTCACTGATTCATCGAGAGATGTGACACTTGCCAAAGAAGGGGGAACATTAGTAAGAGAAACGAAATACCCCAAAACCCAATAATGGAGGTAGAAGTGTTCGACGTATGGGGAATTGACTTCATGGGACATTTCCCATCATCCTATGGAAACAAATTCATCTTAGTAGCGGTAGACTATGTCTCCAAATGGGTGGAAGTGATTGCAAGCCCTACGAACGATGCTAAGGTAGTACTCAAGTTGTTCAAAGGTGTCATTTTTCCTAGGTTCGGAATGCCAAATGTGGTCATCAGCGATGGTGGATCGCATTTCATAAATAAGGTCTTTGGTAGCCTGTTAAGGAAGCATGGTGTCAAGCATAAGGTAGCAACACCTTACCACCTTCAAACGAGTGGCCAAGTTGAAGTTTCTAATAGACAGATTAAAGCCATCCTTGAGAAAACAGTGGGGGTCAGTAGGAAAGATTGGTCAACAAAGTTGGATGATGCCTTGTGGGCTTACAGAACAACATTCAAGACCCCTCTTGGCACTACACCTTACAACATGCTATATGGAAAAGCTTGGCACTTACTAGTGGAGCTAGAGTACAAGGCTCTATGGGCAGTGAATCGCTTGAACTTCGATATGAAATCTCCTAAGGAAAAGCAAGAAATGCAACTAGAGGAGTTAGATGAGATCAGACTCGATGCGTATGATAGTGCAATGATCTATAAGGAACACACTAAGGCATTTCATGATAAGAAAATTCAGCGCAAGACTTTGAAAGGCGATCTGGTTATGCTTTTCAATTCAGGACTGAAACTATTTCCTGGGAAACTTAAATCAAAATGGTTGGGACCGTTTACAGTAAAGGAAGCTCGTCCTTATGGAGCAGTGGTACTCTTAGACAAGAACGGAAATGAATTTGTAGTTAATGGTCACCGACTCAAAACATACATGGTCGACATAAGTACATAAAAGGGAGAAGTCCTCTCTCCTTCGGACCCACCCCAATCACAATGAGAAAAGACTACGTCAAGCTCAGAGACGTTAAACAAGCTCAATTGGGAAGAAGTCTCATGTCTATCCCTGTACATACCTTTCATTTTTCATCTTGCTTATCTCTTGGTTATTTTGGACTTGGTTTTTGGTTTTGGTACTTGATGATCCTTGCAGGCATGTCTAGGTATTTCCAGTCAATATGTGACCGTATTCAATGATGTTGAAGCCAGTCCGAAGCAAGGATCAAGCGGGGCTCGAAATTAAGGCAGACGGGGAATTCTGAGTACCTGGAGGACCAACAACGGTCAGCTCCGCCGGTCAGGCCAAACCAGCACAATTTCTATAAAGTTCCTGCAGCCAATGCCGGCCAGTCACGCCGGACAGCGCGTGATCAGCGTCGATCTTACAGCCGAGACGGGAAGGACCTCGCCGGTCTGCACACACTAGTGTGCTTGACCTGTGCAAACCGGCGGTGATGTGTGAAATCGTTCTATATGGACCACTCCCCGGTCTGCACACACCAGTGTGCTTGACCGACGCACACATAATAGGTAGTTCTGGACGAGGCACGTCGATCACTCCCACCGGTCAGAGCAGACTGGTGCGGTCCCCAAAGGTAAGTTCTCTCGGGTTTTTAAAAGGGTTTTGCCAAATTTTTCTTCATTCTTTTACTTCATTCGCAATTTCTAGAGAGAAAACCTACCCAAATCCTCAATTCTTCATCATTTTAGGTATTTCAAAGTGCTAAACTTAATATTTTTTTATTCCTAACCCCAAACAACAACAATCTCCCATCAAAATCAAGGTATGGCCACTCAATCTCCCAATTTTCGTTCTACTTTTCACTTAGCGAAGAACTCTTGATTCAAGCTTGTTTGATGGATGATTTGAGTTGTTTAAGCTTATATATACCTTGTTTGATGATTGTTAATGGTTCTCCATGGATGCATGTGAATTTCAGGGATTTCTAGTGGAATTCGAATAGGATGACGAAAATTGGGTATAATTGATTTATGATTCGGATTGAGGAACAAAATTGATCATGGTATGATTGAGTTTGAATGAATTTGCATGGAGTAGGATTGAGTTCCATATTTTTGCTAAGACACATAAACCATATAATCGATTTTTGATGAAATTGGTAGAAATTGATATGATTTTGGATTGATTAGAAGTGTGATAACCCTTGATTACATGTTCTTATTCTTAGTTGATGGAATTCTAAGAGGTATTGATCGAATGTGTGTGTTAGATTGATGTTTTCAACCTTATTTCAAATCGAAATTTTTCATGTATTAATATGTTATAGGACAAAATGGTTGAGACAATAAAGAAGGAAAAAGGCAAAGCTATTGCCACTAGTGATGAAGCAACCTCAAAAAGGAAACAAGATCACCCAAGTAATTCTAACTGAGCTACAACGCCCGAGCGCGAGGGAATGACAAGGATAAGGAGTATTGGAGATAGTGCGGCTTGAGAAGTTATTAACGACAAATCAGATGTCCCTAAGACAAAACGCTGTAAGGTAGCAAGGATGAAAGCATTGAAGAAGGCTAAGAAAAGAGCGGATAAGCCTCCGGTAGAAGAGATGACATCAAACTTCTTGGCAATTACCTTCACGGGAACACTCTTTCCCGATGTGGAGGCACTGATGAGCTTGGGCATTTTTGGGGGTGTCACTATGCTTATGGAAAGGATGGGACTCGGTAGTATGCTAGGTTAGGGACACAACTCTTACCAGATATCGACATGTTTGTTTCTGGCCAGTTTAGAAGTTTATATTGGAGGTTCGTATGAGTTAGAAGGAGGATGTATCAGGTTCCTTGATCAAAATAAGAACATGTACCGAGCTTCGTTTAAGATGATTTCTGAAGTCTACAACTTTCCATTGCATGGAAGGGCTCAGTTCTAGGATAGAGATGGGGATAACGAATTGATTAGCAGTACCTTGGGTCAAGGGGATTATGAGGCAGGAACGACAAAAGCTTCTACCATCCGTCATCCAACGGTCCGTTACATTCAGAGGATACTTGATAACTCTTTCTACTATAGGCGTGAGCAAGAGGAGATAAACTTGGGAGAGATGTGGTTCATACGCTTTGGAGTAGGCCCTATTCTCATAGAGTACATGGATTTTGAGGGTGACTTCTCTGAAGAAGAAGAGGAAAGACCGAGCATAGTGCAACAATTTTGCGATGAGCTGCTAGAGATTCAGGAGAAGTTGTGCTTTATCCGGGACAACAGACCTCAACTCAGTTAACTGTTATTTGAGCGCTTAGGTGCCCCTTTGGATGGTACCATGGCACCTCCTAGGTTTCTGGACCTGAAATATATGCAGAAGGGCCACTTCCTGCTTGGAGAGACTCCCAAAGATAGCTTCATCTACTCGTTTCAGAAAGTCTCAGGTGATTCGGCTCATGTACTTCTCCCCAACAACCAATTCACGGACCTGAGTGTTTTGGCTAATGTGGAATACACCATTGTTGAGGAAGATCTATTTGATCCCAATGGTCCGGTTACCTACAAGCCTGCTGGCTCCAAGGCTCCTAGAAGACGGAGAAGAGTGGCTAGAGAAGCTGATTTTGAGCCCACTACGAGCCAACGCCTGAGCCCAAGCCAAATATGCAGGATGGTTCAAGGCACATATATGGGAGTAGCAGGTACTATGCTATGCTCCCTCCCATGCCTACAAAGCCGGGTTTGATGAGAGAAGGAAATACCACTCGATAAGGTATCTTGATATTGCTCTGAGGAAGGCGGTTGGGGAGATAAAGAAGACTAAAGCAAGGTTGAGAAAGAGCAAAGAAGAGAGGAGGAAGAGTGAGGAGCAGTTTCAGCATTAGTTGGACATGCAGAGGCAAAGCTCTGAGAGGATGTATGTTGTGTATGAGGACATATTCAAGAGGCTGACAGAGTTCGTCAAGAGCAGGACTAGCCCCTCGGCGAGCTGAGCAGCTGAGGGTTCCACGAGCTGCATTGAGCCCACCTTCACCTATCAGAGGAGGTCTACTAGTGCTTTAGATGACGGTTGTGCGAGATAGCAGACAAACCCAACTAGATCCTCCACCTATGTGCCACGAGAGAGGCATCCCATCGCATCACCACCGCCATATGACTCGGACAATGAGTTCCCCGAGTACCCCTCACAGGAGGAATTCGATCCCACTCATCTCTGGATGTAGGTCTATCTTGTCTATCTATGTCACCTTATATGAATCATGAACTTGTTTTATTCTTATTTTTTATTTTTGGCTCTCTTCTAGGCTCAGACACACACATGAACTGTATTGTTTAAGTTTGGGGGAGAAGCCACATTTGAACTAATCACTTTGTTATTTTGTTTTCTCACTCTTGCAGTTAGTACTTATGTCTAGTTGCATTGCATTTTAATTTAGGATTGAGTCTCATTTAGATTGCATTCATTCGTTTTTTCAAGAAAGAGCTTAAGCGCCTTAACTCTTGATCATCAATTTGCTAGGTAGTTTTGAAAAGTCCCAAAGTCCAGAGCTTTAGACCCTGATGTATAAAAAGCTAAGACCCTAGTCGTGAAGCATGTTTGCTTAGATTGCTTTCAATTTTATGTCTTAATCTGAACTTCAATTAGCATGATCTTTTGTTTCACTTGAATCTCATGGATTTTCTTTTAGCACGAGTTTGAGCAGCTTAGCCGAAACACTCTTGGCTCGACTCGGTTATCCTCATCTTAAGGATAAGGCCCCTCGCCCAAAGCACCCCAACTCCTACACTTGTGGGTTCTCATTTGCTCTATTTTTTGTGATTGATGGTTTTGCAAAATTCCGTAAGTATAGAGAGCAAGAATGAAGAACATCTATTCGGGTAGCTAGGTAGGTTAGGCCTTGGAACTGAATTGAAAAAGCTTGACTAGCTCTAGGATTCGATTTATTCTTCATGGGTAGCCTAGGCTTGATGTTAGATGGGATATTCGCTTGTAAAGAAAAGAGAAAATGGTAGAACAAAAGGGATGAAAAAGAAACCAAAGAAAGAAAAGAATAAAAACTTTAAGAGGTGCATAGAAGAATGACAAAATGTTGCTAGATTCTAAGAAAAACAGAAAGAGGGAGAAAAGGCTAATTCAAAAGGAAAGGAAAAACCTTAAATGATGAGACAAGTAGTTAAATGCTCTCACTGTGGGATTTTAACTGTTAGGTTATTGTTTCTCAAACCTCTCTTCCTTGCTTTGAACTTGTTTGCTTGAGGGCAAGTAAATGAGAAGTTTTGGGGAGTTGATATGTTGTGTTTTTAGCCATTTTTAGGATTCATTTTCATTCATTTTTCATTACTTTAGATTGCATTTAGAGTCGTTTAGGTTGCATTTGCATGTTTTGACCATGTTCAGGTGTGGAATCAAGCTTTACCATGAAATGGATCGTTCGATATCAAATTGGAGTATTTTGGAGCAAAAAGGACAAGTCCACATTTTCAACGTCAAACCAACATTGGTTTCACACTGGTCACCATACCGGTCAAGAAGATGACCGATACCAACTTCAACGTCAAACCAATGTCAGTTTCATATCGGTCTTCACCCGACCGGTACCATGACCGTTTTCCCTTCCGCGCTTTTGTGCTCGGTCACCATACCGGTCAAGCACATGACCGGTACGACTTCAGCATCAAACCAATGCCGGTTTCATACCGGTCAACGTCAAACTAGCATGGGTTTCATACCGGTCAGCCAGACCGGTCCAGGCTCCCAAATCCTATTTTTGAGAGACGATAAATACTCTTAGAACCCTATTTTCAAGAGAGGCTTGGTTTTTCTTCTTCTATGTTTTATTTTCTCTTCTCTAGAACTCTATCTATTCTCTTTTGAATCTTTAAAACTCTTGTTATACCTTTCTTAGTAATTGCATTTCTTTCTTCATCTTCTTCTTGTATGATTTTATCAATGGTTAGGTTTTGTTTTAGAACCATGATTAGTGAGTAGTTTTCTTTCTAAGTGAATGGCTTGGTAGATTAGGGAGATTAGGACTTAGATTATATTGCTTAGGACTTAGATTACTATTATCTTCATGTATTTGGTGTGTTTAAGGCTTGATTAGGAGTAATTAACTTAATCATGATCATAAGTGTTTTATGTCCGGAAGGTGTTCGATAAAATGCTTGAAAGAACCAAATGCATGCTAAGTGAGGCCTAACCAAGGGATTGTGCTAGGATTGCTTAGTAGTTGTATAGGCTAGAGTTTATTTCTCATTAGTTGTGTATTTAATCAAGGGATTGTATAAATGCATGATTAGTGAAAGGGTTTTCACCAAGGGATTAGGTTAACCTTCTTTAGATAGATCTTAGACTAAGGATTAGCATTTGAATGTTAGAAATGAGTAGCATAGTTGTAGTCTTGATCACCCGAATCGTTTACCATTGCGCATTTGCTTAGTTTATCTTTGATTTCAAGTTTATTCGGTTTCGTTGACTTTGTGGTTGACTTTGTGTTTTGCTTTGTCTTTATTAGATTGTTTGCTTATGTTTGTTTAGTGACAAAACAAATCCTCTATTAACTTAGACTAGGTGAATTCTCCATAGTCCTAGTATGTAACTCACTCCCGAATTGGTTGATAGTAAACCCTCTATACTACATTTGATTAATAAAATGCAAAAATCCTTTTATCACTACTCTTTCTTGGTTTTGTGGTGTCAGCTGAAGGTGTTAGAGTTGATGAAGAAAAGGTCAACGCGATTAGAGAATGGCCAACTTCCAAGACATTGGGAGAACTGAGAAGCTTCCATGGGTTAACCGGCTCTATTGGAGATTTTTGAGAGATTTTAGCACTTTAGCCGCCCCACTCACCGAGGTCGTTAAGAAAATAGTAGGATTCAAGTGGGAAGAGGCACAAGAAAAGGCTTTCCAAACCTTGAAGGATAAGCTCACTAATGCTCCCTTGATAGTCATTCTGAACTTCTCCAAAACGTTTGAAGTAGAATGAGATGCATCGGGCTTTGGGGTAGGAGTTATTCTTATGAAAGACAAGAGACTCATTGCCTATTTCAGTGAGAAACTTGGTGGAGCTACTTTGAATTATCCAACTTATGTCAAGGAGTTGTATGCTTTGTTCCAGGCCTTACAAACATGGCAACACTACCTATGGCCGAAAGAATTTGTGATTCACACGGATCAAGAATCCTTGAAGCACCTCAAAGGCCAGCAAAAGCTCAACAAAAGACATGCAAGATGGGTGGAATTCATTGAAACTTTTCCATATGTCATTTCTGATAAGCAAGGTAAAGATAATGTGGTAGCTGACGCATTATTGATAGCTATGTTTTTACGCCCCCTTCACTATAGACTAATGTGAAGGAGTAAAATTTGATCAATGTAGTATAGTGGTTGGGTGATTATTGAACCATCTCGGGGGTGATTACGCACTATTTCTATAAAGAGTATAGCTAAGTTTAGGTGATATATAAGAGATGTTTTGTCACGGAACAAATCTATTCAAAATCAGTAGCAAATGCAATCAAAAGAAGGAAAGTCAACTCAAATCAACAAAAGTCAACAACAACGATTTAACTAATAATAAGAGAGAACTAATCGAATAGGTGAAGGTAATCGACTCGGGTAATCAAATTCATGCTTAAATTGCTCAATTCTATCAATCAATGTTAATCGTTTGTCTTAGAGCTATCCAAATTAGATCAATCAAATCCTTTGGTGGAGCTCCCTTTACTAATCATGCAATTGTACAGTCTCTTGACTAATCACACAATTAATAAGCATTAAATTTTAGTCTATGCAACTACTAAATAATCCTAGCACAATCCCTTGGTTAGACCTCATTTAGCTCTTAAAAGATTCATTCAGACATTTCATCGAACACCTTCCAAAAAATAATTTGTCTAAGATCTAGAACAAGGTGATCAATCCTATTCTAGGATTAAGCATATCCAATAAGCGAAGATAATTAATAATTCAAGCCCTAAGCATCAATCAATCATCAATCACCTTAATTTATCTAACCTACTCACTTAGCAAGAAAAGTACTCACACATCATAGTTTCAACACAAAGTCCCAAGAGAGAATCATGTTGAACCATTGATGAAATCAAACAAGAGAAGAAAGTAGAGATGGAAATGCAATTACTAAGAAAAGTATTACAAGATTCTTCAATAGAGCAAAGACAATAAGAGAGAGTTCTAGAGAGAAAATATAAAATTCAACATACTAGAAAAAGGGTTTTTGACTCCTATTTATAGCCTCCCCTAAAAAGCCTAAAATCTCTTAGTTTAAAACTAGACGAAGAGTTGGTACCGGTCAGACAGACCGGTGGTGTCTCACGAGTCTGACCGGTATGATCTTCATCAGCACAATCGGCAAAATATCACCGGTATATGTACCGGTCTTCAGGGCGATCGGGGAGAGTCTTCGTCGAGTAGTATCGGTCAAGAGACAGACCGATATAGTGATCGGTGATAAAATCGTGGATAGACTACCGGTCTGGATACCGTTGAGGTCTAGACCGGTATGATTCTCCGAAGGGCAACTCCCCTTCTCGCCTTAAGCTCGGTTCCACACCTGAAACATGATCATGATATGCAAGTGCACCTAAAAGACTCTAAATGCGACATAAACTAGCGAGAAACAAATGAAAATGAATCCCAAAAACAGCTAAAAATACAAGACATCAACTCCCCCTAACTTATCTTTTGTTTGCCCTCAAGCAAAATATTTCAAAGCAAGGAAAAGAGGTTTGAAAAACAAGAACCTAACAGTTAAAATCTCACGATGAGAGCGTTTACAACTTAGCATAAGTACTTGTCTCATCATCTAAACAATATCATTATCCATCGTTATTACCTAGTATGGTGATCCACTTGACTATTCAATGCCACTTCCCTACATTCATTTAGCAATGGTGAAACATGATCAACTACAATCTCAAGGCTTCAATTGGTCCGAAAAGAAGGGGACTCCATGCTAAAGAGAAGATTCCTCACGACAATGTGGTCCATTGTAACAAGGTTTCTCTCGCGGAGTGAAAGGATTATAGTAAATTCAAGAAAGACAAAGAGCAATGAGGCATACATAATCGAGCATCCATCAAACCCCATAAGTGCACCTAGTCTACCCAATCTTTCTTATATCCAAGTCTCAACACCAATTCCTTTTCTTCTACCTTAAGGTCTCCTTTTCCTTTCTTTTCATAGACTCTTTTATTCATTCTTTTCATTTTCTTCTTTACTCCATGGCTATCTTTATTTATCTACAACTTCTTTGCTTCTTTTCTTCTTCATTCAAGCTTTATTTCATAGGAGGTTTACCATTTGATTTCTTCACTTCATTTCATCAAGAGTCTGTCCAATGTTTTCTTCATTCCTTTTTTATTATCCCTTAAAGTTTCTTTTTCATTCCTTGGTTGTGTCCTTTTCTTTTCTCAATCCTTCAATCTTTTCATTCTTTTTTTAATCAATTCCAATGTTCAAGCAATCCATCAAGATAGGCAATTTCCAACTTAAGCTACCAATAACTCAAATAAACCAAGTCTTATAGATACCCAAGCGTTCTTCCATTTCCTTCCAATGCGTAAACTACCTAAGCTACCCAGATAGATGCTCTCAAATGTCGCTCTCTATACTTGCAAGATTTTACAAAATCATCCATCACTAAATTATGGACAATGAGAAATCACATTTGTTTGGGTCGGGGGAGCTTCGGGTGAGAAGAAATCATCCTAAAAGTGAGGATGACCAAGCCAGGCTAAAAGTGTTTCAGTTAGTGAAGCCCGAACTCGTTGCTCAAAATGGTAAAAGCCATGAAACACAAGAGAATGAGATGGATCATGCTAATCGAGAATTCAAATTAAGGTCCAATATCATGGAAGCAACAATAGACTAGCAAGTTTCAACAACCAATGACAAAGCTTTTTAGGCATCAAGATCAAGAGCTAAAGACTTCAAGATGCTTCGAGACTACTAAGCTAGAATCGATGATCGGGAATTCTAGGTGCTTCGGTTCTGTTTTGAAAAATGAGTACAATGCAACCTATATGGGACTCAATCTATACTAGAATGAATGCAAACTACATGATAAACTCGAATGAAAACGAAATCTTTATGAGTTTTTATGAAAATTTAAAAAAAATTTGGTTTTTGTGAAACATAGATATTAATAATGCAAAATGACTCATTCAAAGAAACAAAACAAAGCAAACATGATTAGCGAAAGGTGGTTCCTCCCCCCCAAACTTAAATCACACAGTATTTGTGGGATCCAAGAAAGGAGAGAGAACCAAAAATAAGGAAAAAACGTGCATATTTACAAAAGTGATGGAACATACTGCAATATTGACCAGTATGAATACCGGTATGAGTGCTACACTGAATACTACCAGTTCGTTTCTGACTGGTGCTGATCGTGCGGATGCACATACTGAAGGCGGTCTGGTCTTGATGTAACCGGTATTTTGATCGGTATAAGCTCCAGGATCCTCTCGTTGGAGCTATACCGGCATGTACTGACGGTATAGTGATCGGTTCAGTCACACCATATTCCCGAATAAGAATTTTACCTAAATGAATCCATCATCGGTTGATCATTGCTCAACATCGACCTGAGTATCAATGTAAATGGTCGAACCTCGGCTTGAATATCTGAATTTCCTACAAACAACCAAGCTTCAAGACAATCATGCAAAGAGAGCTCATGTCCAATATAAACCAAAGATGAGATAAGCTTTTAAAGGAAGATTAATATGTACAAAGGATACCATGAGACTTCCTCCCAAGTGAGCTTGTTTTAAGTCTCTAGCTTGACTTGCCATCCTTATTGAGTCTGATGTGGGTCTAAAAGAGAGAGTGTGTCTCCTGATAAACAAGTTTCTTCCACTACTGCTACTATAGACGAGTAGAGCAGAGGAAAATACAGTTTTCTATAAATTAAGAAAGTGGGTATATATCGAACCAAATCGGGAGTTGCACTAGGTCATTCAGACTACACAGAGTCTAGCTGGTCTAAGCAGAATAGAAATTGAATGTTGTCACTAACAATCCTAAGATGATGGCATAAAGTAAAACAGAACAAAGCAAACAGAAAGCAAGGGTAAAACAATCCTAAGCAAATGAACTAGAAAAAGAAACCGGTGATTTAGAGTTCAGGAAACGGGTGCTTAATCAAAAACAGGATTCTGCTAATCCTAGATCTAGGAAATTCAAAAGAAGAGCCGCGCTCTCGCGTCAAAGATCCCTTTTCCAGATAAGATCCTCGCAATCTCTTGACTAGATTCAATATCCAGAAAGCAATAAGAACAATTCCTTCTAACCTCTAAACAATCATAAGCATTCTCGCGTCAATAGAATATATTCAGCATACATTGCTCAGATCTAACAACCTATCAATATCTCCTAGGAAAACTAGATAGGAACATATCTAAAATAGATGGATCAGATCTATTAAAGCATTAAACACATAAGGCATGAAAATTAATGGAAGAATGAGAACATAAACACCAGATCCATTCCTAAAATCACCAGATCTAACTAATCCATAAGCTCAGAATAAAAGACTACTCACTAATCATGGTTAGACCACAAAATCCAACTTGGGATTCATGCTTAGGCATGATTAGAACCTAAGAACTAAGCTTTTAAAATAAGAAAGAGATTAAACTAAATCAGAGATTCAAATTAAAACTTAAGATTGATTACAAACTTAAATCCAGAGTTGTCACAAAAAAGGTAAAACCCAAAGGAGAGATTCTCCACTCAAAACATATCACATTTACCAAAAATGGCAAAAAATGGGTTTAAATAGAGAGACAATTAGGGTAAAACGAGCTAGGAGCAGATTAGTCTTTTGGCAAATGACAGATGCAATATCGGCTGGCCGATATTGATCCTTCTGTGGTCGATATTTGCATATCGGCCATGACTTGGCCGATATCACTTCCTCTCTGGTCGATATCTACATATCGGCCACTCCCTGGTCGATATTCTCTGCACTGTGGCCGATACTGGGCTTGGTTGACTTCCAGAGTTGACTCGTTCTTGCTCGTTTCAGTCCTTATTGTACCCGAATGTTGCACGGTTTTCCTAAACACCTGGAAATGCAATATGTACACGAATGCAATCCTAAAA
>OVAO01000134.1:7872-27847 GCA_900406285.1 Biscutella auriculata
TTTTTTTCTTTTGGGAAAAATAAAGTTAGGATAGAGAGAAGCGAAATCTTCGAGATTCAATTGTGCTCTCGGGAACCCAATCGTGGATTGATACAATGGTCTTACCCATATTCACAAGAATCATGCAAAGGGGTTGAGTCCTCTCTAGCATCCAAGCAAACAAATGGAAAGGAAACCTAGCATGCTTCGACCTAATGTGTTTCTCTATTAGAGTATCTGCTCAAGGTACTTAGTCAAGGATACTAACTCAAGAGGGATGCCTTAGTCTTCATTAATTTATGCATATGAATCTATAATCAATCATAAAAAGAATGCAAAATCTTTTTCCTTTTAGAAAATTTTCGTTTTTTTTGGTTTTTTGTCAAAACATAAATATTCACAATGCAAATGGACTCAATAAAACAAAACAAAACATAAAACGACATTAGACAGAACGTGGTTTCTCCCCAAAACTTAAATCAAACAGTCTCTATGTGAATTCAAGCAAGGAGGGGAAATCGAAAATAAAAGATAACAAAAGAAATGCAAAACATGTATATAAAAAGGTGCTAAGAGTACCTAGTAGTAATATGTGTCATGGTCAAATTCCCTGTCGGAGGAGAAGGTGGGAGACTCGTTGTACGAATCCTTGAGTGGATGAGGTGTTATCGGTCTCCTCGGGCATCTATCCGCATGCTCAGAATGGACTGGTGAGGTAGCGTTGTCCTGGTGTGAAATCTTGCCTCTGGTATAAGAGTGTCTCCTGTCAGTCATGATCGTGTCTTCTCCAGGCTTGAAAGTGGTGAGCGTCTCCTCTTAATAATGCTCTTTAGTTTCTTGACCTCTTTAGTCATATACTTTGCCTTTTCAACAACCTTACAGAGCATTTGATCCTGGAACTTGCACCATCTCGTCAATATATGGTTTTCCATATACAAATCCTTTAACTTACTCGGCTGTAGTGGAATTGATGGTTCCCCGTAGTAATTCCTAGCACTCCCATAGATGGGACTAGGAGGCACTTCAGTGGTCTCGTCAAGGGGGATCCAGTGGGTCTGGCTTGATCGACTCATATTGCTTGCAAAGGTAGCGGACCCAGAGGGTTATAAAATGCCTCAGGATGGCAACCTTGTTTGAGTTCTCCGTTGTGAACTTGTAGGCGAAATAATTATCGGCATGCCCGGCTAAATAGTGAGCCCTCTTTAAATATTGCAAGTCGATGAATTTAGACTCCTTTGATTAGCTCCCAAGTCGATCCTAGTTGCATGAAGGATGGGGGTTATCCATCCCCCTATACTGAGTTGAGGCGTGGAATCATTGTTATTTCCACCCCAAGCTTGAATGTTTAGCAGCTGATTGCAAAAGATACGCATTGTGCTTGCTCGACATGCTTCGAGGTCAGGAAATTTGTCGAATCTCCTTAACTGGGCACGGATGAATGGAGCTACACCTAACCACAAGAATTGTGGCTCATCGTAGGAAATGGCACCATTTTCACGTCTATTAAAGAATGAATGCCCAAACACCTTATGCACATAACATATGGCCAGGTGACGGATGCTAAAACGCTTTGTTGTCCCGGGTTGAATTTTCCCTTGCCTATATGCTCCCATATCAACTTGTTCTCATCGTCTGCCATTTCAAAATCTGTAGTTCCTTTCACATAAACCCGTAAATGCTGGCTAAATGGCAAAACGCCACTTTGTAAGCGGTTCCCTTGGTGTNATCTCATCGTCTGCCATTTCAAAATCTGTAGTTCCTTTCACAGAGAACCCGTAAATGCTGGCTAAATGGCAAAACGCCACTTTGTAAGCGGTTCCCTTGGTGTCATGAAACTTGATATAGCCGCCGCCAATCTCATTGCCACTATTCCCAATGGCCATAACTTGAAAACTCACCAAGAAGATGCATGTAGGCTCTCTATAGGGATTGTGACTCCATGAGAGGATGTTGGAGATACCCATATTATCCATAATAACATGCAAGTCCTGATAAATTCCCAATCTTCTCAGTGAGGCTCGACTTGGGAAAGTTGATCTGACAAAGTCCATTTTCATGAAAGACTCGTCACGTTCCTGCACTGATGGTTTTGTTCCCTTTCCCATACTACCTTTTGTAGGTGTATCACCTTGAACTGATACCAGAACTTGATTCCTACTCTACCTTGGTCTTTCTTCACTCAGTTCCTATATATGGATGTCGCTAGGGCTCCTCACAGTGTCTCTGGATCAAGACTTTGGAGTCTTCGGGCGATCCATGGCGGGTTTCTTGCCTTTGCCTTTCGAGATTGATTTTCGGCTTGACATAGTGAGTCCTAAAAGATAGATAATCGTGGAATAAGCATTCTACCGCATCATAATAAGACATCAATTCACCCATAGCTTCAATATCAAAGATGCATTATATTCCAAGTTCATCTATTTGAAATTCGGTAATCTTCAAAATAGGCTAGAAAATTACTAAACCATTGTGTCTACTTATTCATAATTGGTTTTAATCCCCTTCAATCTTTCCTAGACATATGCGATTAGCTCTAGAGCCCGCATTTACAAATTTTAACGTTGGCGAAAATATGCTTGGTTTCTAAAATGGGAATCTAATGAAATCAACATGCAACATTCGTTCAATAAGGTTCTAAGCGTAGTGAGCTAAAATCGATCCTTCAACATAAGAAAAACCACTTTTCGAATTGAATGGAGATTACCCACGGAAATTGAGAATTTGATTCATACCTTGAATTATTGCAACGAAGAATCATTGTAAATAGTGGTAATGAACGATGAAGACTTGAAACAAAAAATCAGTGAAATTGAGCAAGGAACGAGTGGGAAATTGAGTTTTTAAAACTTGGAAGAAACAACAATGGAGGTTTGGTGGCTCGCATAAAAAGAGGAAGGTGAAGAGTGCGGGTTGAGGGTTATTGCCCTTAAAATCGCGGAAAACCAGACCATACCCGAAAATTTTAAATCGAACCGGAAAATAACCTCGTATTGGTCAGTCTAGACCGAAATACAAACTCTCGGTACTATTGTTAGGTGCCATATCGATCATGGGTATCAGACACCGATGATCGATGCTGGTGGTGCATCGGCCATTCAGGACCAATATGTATGCTCGATACAGTTGCATCGATTTGGAATATCGACCAATGTTGGTCGATTCGTCTCCTTTCATCTTTTGTTCTTGTATCAGTCACCAAGAACCGATACTCTTGACCGATGCAGCTACAAGTTTTCTGTCCTTGGCCTTTTGCAACCCTTAAACCTGAAAATTTTGAACACTCATGCAAAATCCAAGTCATAAAGTATCCAGATTCAAGCCCAAACATAAAAATTAAAATAAAAAGTATATACAAAGATAATCATGAACTTCCTCCCAAATAAGCTTGTTTAACGTCGCTAAGCTTGACGTTTTTACCGCTATGCTTGAGGAGGGTCTGAAAGGAGCACTGAATTAGCGTTTTCTACACTCTCGAGTGCCATGTATGGGTTCAATCTCTGGCCATTCAGTACAAACTCCCCTCTGTTTCTATCCCAGAGGACTACAACACCATAAGATCGTGCATCTTTTATCGTAAAAAGGCCCGTACCCTCTTGATTTGAGCTTCCCCGAGAAGAGTTTTAGTCTCAAGTTGAATAAAAGTACTAAATCCTCCTCCTTGAATTCCTTATGTAGAATCCTCTTATCGTGGAAGGCCTTTTTCGTTCCTTGTAGATGCGAGCACTCTCATAAGCCCAAACCGAATTTCATCTAACTCCTCAAGCTAGAAATCCCGCTTTTCCTTAGCAGTCTTTATGTCGAAGTTTAGAAGCTCGACTACCCACATGGTATTGTATTCCAACTCTACCGGCAGATGGCAAGACTTCCCATGAGAACGTTAACGGTGTTGTCCTACGTGGCGTTTTGAAAGTCATTCTATATGCCCACAAGGAATCATCCAATTTGGAGGACCAATGTTTTCTAGTTATTCGAACTGTCTTCTCTAAAAATGCCTTAAATTCTCTATTCGAAACCTCCACTTGACCACTCGTCTGTGGGTGATAAGGCATCGCAACCTACTGATTCACTCCATACTTCCTTAACAAACTCTTAAAGGTTTTGTTGATGATGTGAGATCAACTGTCACTTATCATTATCCTCAGTATTCCAAACCTCGTGAATATGGTGCCCTTGAACAGTTTTAAAACGACCTTGGCGTCATTCGTGGGACTTGCTAATGCCTCCACCCATTTAGAGATGTAGGCTACCACGACGAGTATGTAGTTGTTCTCGTAAGAGGTTGGAAATGGTCCCATGAAATCTATTCCCCAAACGTCAAAGATCTCAATTTCCATTATCAGATTTTAAGGCATCTCATTTCGTTTACTGATGTTGCCTTTCCTTTGGCAGGAGTCACACCTCACTATAAACTGATGGGTGCCTTTGAACATAGTCTTCCATAAGAAATCTGCTTGAAGGACTTTTGAGACGGTTTTGAAGGTGGCAAAATGTCCGCCATAAGTTGGCCCATGGAAATGCACGAGAATCCCCTCTACTTCCTCTTCGGCGATACATCGCCGATAAAGACTATCCTTGCAAAGTGTGTACAAGCACGACTCGTCCCAGTAGAACCTCTTCACATTTTGTTGAAATTTCTTCTTCTAGTAGTTATCTAAACCGTGTTGTTCCTTTCCACAAGCTATAAAGTTCACAATGTCAGCATACCAAGGCTCTTTCCTCTTAGCTACATACACCACTCCGAGATCGAACTTTGCATTCTCAGGCTTCCCAATAGAGCCATCCTCCGATAAGCGAAGGTACCCTTAGGGCATGCCAAAGTGGTTTTCTCTTGATCATTTGGGTGAATGGGTATTTGAAATAATCCAGAATGTCCACCCAAGAAACAGTAGAATGGGTGATTGGATAAACGTTCAAGCATTTGGTCTATGAAGGGTAAAGGAAAGTAGTATTTCCTAGTTGTTTATTCAACTTTCTATAATCAATACACATCCTATGTCCAGTTATAGTCCTACTGGGATTAGTTCATTTTCATCATTTTTAACAACATCATTTTCATCTTATTCAACTTTCTATAATCAATACAAATCTAACAATTTCAGTATTTCTTTCTTTACCACTTCTTTTAAATTCCGGTTTAACCTTCTTTGATGTTCAACTGATGACATTGATTCATTTTCTAGATGAATTCTATGCATGCAAAAAGATGGGGAAAACCCCTTTATATCATCAAGAGAATAGCCAATTGCTTTACTAAACTTGTCAAGATCCCTAACCAGACAGTTTATTTCATCATCAGTCAATGCATCATTACCAATGACAGGATAAGTTGAGTTTGGGCCGAGGAACACATACCTGAACCCCTTAGGGAGGGTCTTAAGCTCGAGTTTGAGAGCCAGTAGCTCACTCCTGTCATCTTCGAGAGTGGGTCTCTTTGAGCTAGTTTCGGTCTCGTCCACTAACGCTTTGATGACGAGTTTTTAAAAATCGTCATCGTCTTGTTGAAATCTATGTGAATCGAGCCTTTTGTGTAACTCCTTTACTTGAATTCTGAACAGTTCAACTTCACATTCTTCCTTAGTAAGTACCTCTCACATAACATATTTCTCGCTTAGTTCGAATAAGTATTCACATGCCAGTTCGTCCATGGTTTCTATGCTGAAAATTTGGTTGCTGAAGGGGGCTGCTTCATGATATCCCTCATGTCGTACTGCTGCACGTGATCCTTGCCAAGATGGAGATCAATTTTCTCTTCCTGACATTGAATATGGCTCCAACAGTTGCTAAGAAAGCACACCCTAAGATGAGAGGGTCCTTTGACTCTCTTCCATTTCGAGGACTACAAAGTCTGTAAGGATCTCCACGTTTCTTTGTCGGAACGATAAATCTTCTAACGTTCCCACCAGGATCTTTTTTGATCTATCTACAAGAACAAACAAGATCATGCAAGGGTTAAAGGTCATGAAACCTAGTTTCTTTGCAATGGAGATTTGGAAAACGTTAACACGTGCTCCTAAATCACACATGTATTTGTTAAATGTGAAGGGGCCTAAAGAGCAAGATATAGTAAAATTCCTTGGGTGCTCTAGTTTTTTCGGAGTGTCTGAGGTTTTAATTACCACGCTGCACTATCTGGTGAGAACTACCATTCCATCCAAGTCTTTGAGTTTCTTTTTGATCGTATCCTTAAAGAATTTGCTCTAGTGAGGTACGAGCATGAAAGCATCAATCAAGGGCATTTCTATATGGACTTCTTTCATATGTTCCTCAAATTGTGCTCGATATTTCTCCATGAGTTTAGCTTTGTGATGCCCGGGAAAAGGAACTTTCAATTCATATGGGGATGGTTTAAGAGTTGGGGCTTTTATTGTGGTTTTATCTTTCTCATAGGTAACATTGCCTTGTTCCCTTGTGTCAATAACCTTTTCCTTAACTCGATTCTCGTTCACAACATCTTCATTAATGATTTCAACAACATCATCCTCATCTTCTACCTACATTGTCACCCCTCACCTTGTTTCTCATTGTCCTTGATGAGAGTACAAGGAGGTAATTCCTTACCACTTCGTTGGGTGATGGCTTGCAAGAACACGACCTTGCGAGGTTCAAATGTGCTACGAGGATTTCTCAATGGGCGTTTAGAAGTAGATGTAAGATCGTTCATTTGGAGGTCCATAGTCTGCATGTGTGATGCCATCTGATCAAATTTGTTGTTGATATTATTGTAGGATGATTCAACCTTTTGGATTCGTGATTGGTTTGCATCTTTAGCAGTTTCTGAAGCATCTGCTTGGTTTCTTCCTCTGACGTACATAAGTGAGGTTCATTGCCTGATGCAGGAGAGATTTCAAAATCCTTAGAGGTGTTAAAACCGTGAGTTGTATTCGGTTGAAACTGCAGCAACTATTGGAAAGCTGGTTGATGGCTAGAGCAGTTGGGCAGCCCGTGAAAGGGAGGAACATGCAGAGTCGTATGGTGAGGATTATGGTTGGATAGAAGATTGCAGAACCCCTGCTTGTAACCTTGAGTACCCAGAAACTTAATATCCTCGTTGTTGCAAGGTGGCTCTCATCTATGTCACCCACATACTGAACCGGGCTCGGTTTTGACTTGATAATGTGGTCAGTTTTCTCATTTAGCATTCTTATTTCGTCAATGTATTGAGCATCTCGGCCAGTATGGCTCTCATTAAACGGGTGATCATAATCATCATTGTACTAACTATCGCTTTGTGCTAAGTTCGCAACCAAAAGCAGGCCGACAGACTCTGATTAACGTAAATAATTCCCTTGGATTGTTGTGTTGAGCATCCTTTGATACCTTTAGTTTGGGACCACAATAGAGGGTGCTTAGTAAACTCGTTTCAAAGAAACCTTGATGTGAACATTTTATCGTGTAACCTTTAAAATGATCACAAGCCTCACCAAAAGATTCGTTATCTAATTGAGTAAAAGTCGAAATTGCACAACGAAGCCGAGCAGTCTGATTGAAGTTAATTTTTTGATAGGAATCCACTTTTGCAGTCATTCCAAGTGACTATGGAATCCCTGTCTAAGGTCTTCTGCCAATTTTGGGCATGATCGCCCAATGAAAAAGGGGAAAAGCGAAGCTTTAGGGCGTCTTTACTAAGCCCATTCAACTTTACGGTGTTGCAGAGCAAGTCGAATCTGTCTTTGCAATCCAATAAGCCCTCCATTGGAAATCATGGAATTTGCTTCCCTGTACCATAATTATTAAGTTGGAATTGATATTGAATTCCTCGGAAGTAATGGGCGGTGCTCGAATTCTGGCACGCTTCTCATGCTTGTAGGCTTGTCCTCAGTGCCTATAGCACGGGTAGGTGGTTGTGTGATGTGTAGAGTTTTTAATCCTTTTTAGTTTTCGTTTTCATTCATTTTGCATGATTTTAGGTTGCATTTAGAGTATTTTAGATTGCATTTGCATTGCATAATCATATTTTAGGTAATGAGTCGAGCTTAAGACGAGAAGCGGATCATAGGGAACATTTTAGAGCAAAAAGAGACAAGTAAATTTTCTGGGACCAGTACCGGCCGACCTATACAAGTCAATCTGGCCGGTGTCCACCAGAAATCATCGCCGTCACGCTCTATACCAGTCGACTTCACCGGCACACTGACTGGGCATGATGCCCCGTATTGGACAGTGCACTCTATACCGTTCAGGACCTCACCAGTACCCTGACCGGGGTTCATCCTCTGAACTATACAGAAACATATGCACTAGTGTCCTGAAGACCGGTGGCCATCACCCGTCGAAGCAATGAACATTGCACCGGTCAGGCCCAAAGATCGTACCGGTCGACCTGTCCGGTACCAACTCCCTCTTCAGAGACAAACCAAGCCATTTTCTCTAATCAAATCTACAAACTAGACAATTTGTTGCCCGGAAGGTGTTTGATGAAATGTATGGCAAATCTATTAAGTGCTAAATGAGATCTAACCAAGGCATTGTGCTAGCGTTGTTTAGTAGTTGAATAGACTAGAGTTAAATGCTTGTTAATTATGTTATTAGTCAAGGGATTGTACAATTGCATGATTAAGAAAGGGGATTTTACCAAGGGATTAGATTAGCCTAATTTAGATAGTTCTTAGACTAAGGATTAACACTGATTGATAGAAATGAGTAGCATAATCTTAAGCTTGATCACCCAAGTTAATAACCTATACTTATTAGCTTAGTTTCTCTTAATATTTTGCCTAAAATTGTTTTAGTTGACGTTTTGTGATCTTGAGTTGACTTTTCTTAATCACTTGTTTTTGTTTACGTTTTTTCAATAGGATTGTTTAGTGACAAAAAATTCTCTATCATTTTCACCTAGACTTAACTAATTCTCTCCATAATACTAGTGTGTAATCACATTCTTGAGATTGGTTCGATATCCCCTTACCACCACATTACATTGTTAGCTTGGTTTTACTAATCAATAGTCAGAAACCATATCTATTATTGTGGGATTAGTCCCATGCCTCCGGCGTTGTGTTCATTATCCATCCCGAAGTATAGACTGTGGAAGTGAGTGATTTGTTTTGCTCCCCAATGTTGTGATTAACAGTCACCTGAAATCACAACATAAAGAACGTAGAGAAGTGAGTAAATGAAATAAAAGAAAACTTAGTTCTAAACGAATGCAAATAACTAATTGCTAATTGAAAGTTCTGAATCGAAAACGGCGTCAATTTGGTAACACAATCTTTCATATTGACTATAGAAAAGTTAGATGAGGGGGTATCATGCCGAACCAAATCGGGGTGTAATTAGTCAATTAGCCTATAGAGAATATGTCTAGTATAAGTGAATAAGAAGGTTGTTTGTCACTAATAAATCTAACAAAACACGAGAGTCAATGAAAGGAGTCACCCTCTAATTTTCCGCTATTTGTGGGAAGCAAATCTCCTATATGCCCCTTTTTAATAATTTTTTTTGATTAAAGCCCAAAATCCTAAACCAAACCCCCTCTCCCTTCAAAACTAAACCCTAAGCTTGGATTAGTGAACCCATGGGGAAATATGTAACTTCTATACCTTTAAAAATTCGTAAAATAATTTAAAATCGTTTTAATCGTATTTTGATGATTTTTGTGAAAATATTTTAAAACAATGTTTTGATTTTTAAATATTTTTATAAAATTCGTGAAATTAAATAAAAAATATTCGTGAAATCAGTTTAAAAAAATATTTTTATGGCATATAAAATTAAAATATCAAAGTGTGGACAAGGGAGATTGAGGAATGAGGAAAATAGGTTTTTAAGGAGATGTCTCGCTCGAAAGTCAAAGCAAAAATCAACTGTAGCATAAAAGTCAACGAAAGCAAGTAGAACTTAAAAATGCAATAAGGCTAAGCGAATGAATTAGGCAATTGATTTCAGACAACTTGGTTCAGGTTTGTGATTCGCAATTCTATCATACAATGCTAATCTTAGGTCTAGGAATTCCAAAAATAGATTAATCCACTCTCGTGGTAGACACCTCAATCCTAATCATATAATCAACACAATCTCTTGGAAGACTACACAACCAAGAAGCATAAAACTCTATTCCATACAACTATTAAGCAGTCCTAACACAATCTCTTGGAAAACACCACTTAACAACATAAAAGATTCGTTCGGGCATTTTGTCAAACACCTATCAAACAACAATCTACCAAGCATCTAGACTATGGTGATCAATCATACTCTATCATTAAGAACATCTATTAGATGAAGATATTGAACAATCTGACCCTAAACATCACAAGCGATCTCCAAATAATCTTAATCTACATAACTCACCAGATCCCATGATGGGTCCATGATCAAACCTGATATGAACAAAAAATAAACAAGATAATCAAGAAGAAGGAAGAGATGAGAAGAAAAACTTAGATTCAAATTTTAAAATCTCAATTGTTCACAATCAAAGCAAGATAAAAATACTTTATTCACAAGTCAAAGCAAGATAAAAGTACTTTATTCAATCTAAAACAAAAGCTCCCTTAATCAACTGTTTTCAACTACTTATAATTCTTAAAAAAAGGGGAAACATTTCAGACTGGTCAAAGATTGACTTCGCATGAACTGGATCGGTCACCCTAACCGATGCTGGTTGGTCGATCCTGTTAGGCTCTACATCGGTCAAGACTGACCAATATGGTTGACTGATACACTTCCAATGTTTCCTGGATTTCCCTTTGTATAGGTCACATGTGACCGATAAAACTAGTTGGTATTGACCTGACTCTTCTTCTGCTCTACAGCGGTCAAAGGTGACCGATGTGCTTGATCGGTCTAGCACTTGGTCTACGATTCCTTGAGGCTCGGTCCCTTGGGACTGATTCATCTGGTCGATGAGCACCGATCAAGCGATCTTCTCCTTTATCAGTCAAGGTAGACCAATACACTTTGCCAATATTGGTTGATTTTAGCTCCTTTGCCCCAATTTTTATCCATTTTTTGCTTAACTCCATCTTTAATACCTGAAATGCATGAAGATACAACCTAAAAAGACCTAATGCAATCCTAAACTAGTGAAAACGGATAAAAACTTGGTTTCCTAAAACACTATGTATCACCTACATGCACTGATGCGTACCACTCGACTGATTCAGGCTCTAGCTACCTACCAATTGTGTACTAATCTGTTGTACCACAACACACTAACCCCGAGACTCATGCACCACCAGCAGTATCGCATCTAACGGTACAATGACCCAGGGCCGAGCTCATGTACCAACATGCCGCGACCATTTAACCACCAGTTAACTCACCTAGATGCACATGTACATGTCGTCATGTACCGAGACCGATTGATGCACCCAATTGACCCGATGCATCATCTTAGCCGATTGCATTGACCCAATTATCCACCTGATGCAACGAACTGACCTGATGCACTTCACGGAGCGTGTCGATCACCCGACTGATCCGATCACCCGAAAAACCATCTTGAACCACCCAACTCATCCGAGTGGACCACCAGCCAGCCGATGAATAGTCTGACTGATCTAAATCATCGCGAGACCCGAACTGAACGTCTGATGTACTAGATTGTGCACCCGACCGTACTGCTGCATCCTCCAACATATGTTATCGACCCAATGCACCAAATGTAGTATAGAGGGAATAATATCGAACCAATTCGGGAGTGAATCACATACTAGGACTATGGAGAATTCATCTAGTATAAGTTAAAAGGGGATTTTTTTGTCACTAAACAATCCTAAGCAAACAATTTAACTAAAACAAAGGAAAACACAAAAGTCAACGAAACCGAATAAACTTGAAATCAAAGATAAACTAAGCAAATGAGCAAATGTAATCGACTCAGGTGATCAAGTTCATGCTTATGATGCTCATTTATATCAATCAATGCTAATCCTTAATCTAAGAGCTATCCAAATTAGATTAATCTAATCCCTTGGTAGAAATCCCTTTACTAATCATGCAATTGTACAATCCCTTGACTAATCATGCAATTAATAAGCGTTAAACTCTAGTCTATGCAAATACTAAACAATCCTAGCACAATCCCTTGGTTATGCCTCATTTAGCTCCAAAAAGATTCATTCAGGCATTTCATCGAACACCTTCCGGGCAATAAAATATCTAAGATCTAGAACAAGGTGATCAATCCTATTCTAGCATTAAACAAATCCAATAAGAGAAGATTATTAACAATCTAAGCCATAAGCATCATAATTAATCACCAATCACCATAATCTACCTAACTCATTCCCTTAGAAAGAAAACTACTCACTCATGGTTTTAACACAAAATCTCAAGGGAGATTCATGTTTAGCCATGATTAAAATCAATCAAAGAGAAGAGATTAAGAAGGAAAATGCAATAATACTCAAAAGTTTTACAAAGTTCTCAAAAGATTCAAAGAGAGATAGAGAGAGTTCTAGAGAGAAACATAAAAACTAAGAATAATCATGAAAATAGGATTTTGAGAATATCTATAGTCTCTCAAAAATGTCTAAATGACTTAGTTCAAAAACAAGATTCAGGATCATGGACCGGTCAGGCTGACCGGTATGGGTGACCGGTCTGGGTACCGCGGATGTTGGACTAGTCACATCTGAACGGTATGGTGATCGGTATGGTTCTCTGACAGTTTCTGGTGAGGTTGGACCGGTCACATCTGACTAGTATAGGTGATCGGTATGGTTCTCTGGCTTGCTAGTCAACTCTGAAAATATTGACTTTCTGCACTTTTATTCCTTTTGCATCCTTCTTGACCCGCGTTCTATGTTTTTCCTTAATTCTGCACCTGACACATGCTGTGCAATGCATATGCAACCTAATTGACTCTAAATGCAACCTAAACTATCGAGAAATGAATGAAAATGAAGCCTAAAAATAGCTAAAAACACAAGATATCAGTAGACCACTAGCCAACCGATGAATCGTCTGACTGATCTAAATCACTGCGAGACCTGAAGTGAACGTCTGATGCACTAGATTGTGCACCCGACCGTACTGTTGCATCTTCCAACACATGCTATCGACCCAATGCACCAAACCGCTCGACCAACGTACCCATTGAATCCATCGATCGTACCCCCATACCCATACAACCACCAATACACACTGTCGACCAGACTGTCCCAAATGCTCGACCGGATTGACCAAGGCAGGTTCAAAACATACATGACATACCTCTTTGACCCATACTACACCATATCCATGCCGATTGTGCCGTGCGCTGACCAGACGACTATCTTGACCGATGACCATGTCCCGAACCTCCCGTATTGGTCCAAGCTGCTCTGTACGACAAGATGGAGGGTTTCAACCATTTTAGACAACCAAGGTCTGTTGCAGACATTCGACGACCCAGAGGAGACCCACGACTCGATCAGTTCACTACCCTAGTCGAATTTAACACCCTTGATGCACTTTTCACAAATACGTCAACCATTGTTCCTCCTACTATCCATAAATAAGACTACGAGATGAAGCCTCATATCATCACTCTAGTGAAGCAAAACCAATTCAATAGTTTACCTCAAGAACACCCAATAGATCACATAGAGATGTTTGAGGCAAGTTGTTCAACAACTCGATCTAGTGGAGTACGAACTGACTTCTTAAAGCTAAGGCTCTTTGCATTCTCCCTTGCTGATAAGGCACATCGATGGCTCAAGTCACTATCACTCAACTCACTTACTACATGGGCAGACGTAAGAGCCGTGTTCCTTGGAAATTTCTATACAAATACTAAATCTAACCTTCTTGAAACAAGATCATGAGTTTTATAGCAAAGACAGGTTGAGTCATTCTTTGAGTCT
The DNA here is from genome assembly GCA_900406285.1 of Biscutella auriculata. NCBI lineage: Eukaryota > Viridiplantae > Streptophyta > Magnoliopsida > Brassicales > Brassicaceae > Biscutella > Biscutella auriculata. The sequence continues at coordinate 21,642 of OVAO01000134.1, forward strand.
TGAGAGCGATTCAAAGGGCACCTAAGGGATTTCCCTCACCATAGCTTTGCACATGCCAATCTGCTCAACACCTTCTATTGAGGCATTAACCAACAATATAGTCTCTAAATAAACATGATTAACAACGATAACTTCATGACCAAGTCAATTGAAGATGCTTATGCTCTGATTGAGAACCTTGCGGCCACCAACAACAACCACACTCAAGAATATAGCCAACCCTAGAAGGTCACCAAATCTCATAGCGAGGTCGAGAAGATCCAAGAACTCATCTAACAGATAGACTAACTCCAAGACCAAATCTTGAGGAAGACTAGTTTGGTACAATTTTGTGATGACACTAGGAGACCCCAAAGGGAAAGTAGGAATGTGGAGAGAGCCTTGCTAGAACTCCAGGAGAAAGTGAAGTTCATCCTTGGAGAAATAATCATTGGCCTAAAGAGTGGAGACAAAGGTATCGTCCAAAGAAAAAAATGCCAAAGGGAAGACGACACCACTCTAGGAATAGAACCTGCTAAGGTCGACCATCAACGGAGACAACTAAGAGACTTGATGCACCAACTCTAAGAAAATCAAGATAGGGATGCTGCTAGAGCCCGAAATCAAGCTCAAATATGGTCGAATAGAGTGGAGCAACATGAAGAAGAGGTGGACGCAGTCACACTAAGAAGTGGTAGAATATATGAACCACCTAAGGCAAATGACCCAGAGGAGGAGCCGACAAAATCCTGTGAGGAGAAGCAGGTCCCTGAGCCGAAAGCCCCAACCACTCCACCACCAGAAAGGATCTAAAACAAAGGTCCCATTCCCAAACGCTGTGAAGAATCCCAAGAAAGTGAAGGAGCAGGATAAGTATGCAGACTTAGTAGGACAGTTGAACGTGAAACTTCCATTCNCAAAACAAAGGTCCCATTCCCAAACGCTGTGAAGAATCCCAAGAAAGAGAAGGAGCAGGATAAGTATGCAGACTTAGTAGGACAGTTGAACGTGAAACTTCCATTCGCAAACGCATGCCAAATGATGCCCTCACTGAAGAAATATATGATGTGGTTTATTTTGTGTAACTAAATCAATAAGATATTTTAAATTAACATTTTCCTTGCCACCACACTGGCTGCAAGTGCATAGCTATATTAGTTGAATACTTAGAGATCAAATCCACAGAAAATTCTAATGTTATATGTCTAAACATGTCTAGTGATAAGTTGATTATCGTTTTGGGGTTTTGGTTGTGTAGACAACGACTAAGTAAATAAGGAAATACGCAATCAAGGGAACAAAGTAAGAAAAGGAAACAATGCAAATTCAAATAAGGAAACTTTATAAATCTAAATGTTATGTCTTTGGGAGAGTCCATTCATGGATCCTGTGATCTAGTTGGTTTGATTCTAAGAATGACATGAATGTACCATCTCGAGCTTGACAATGGTTGCTTGGCCTTACCCCACTCTCATGGTGCATTAGGACCCTTAACCACACAAAATAAATAACCAAGGGTGATTAGGTTGATTCCCTTGGTGGCCAGGCTAGCATTATTACGGGACTGAGTCGATATGCTTACAATCAAGAGACCCTTAAGGGAATTTTAGGCCTGGGATTTTGCACCTATGCAAAGTTCCTCTCAGTTAGCTAGGGTTAGGAGGTTGAGGAGGGGAGCTAGGGTTCGATTTAGGCAAAATGGCAATATCGCTCAAGACTTTCCATTTTTGTTGCTCGAAGAATATTGCATCATTTTAATGTTGAGGAGTGTGTAACAATTCTTGCTCTTTTCCATTTTTCTTTGTGAGGGAGTCTTCTAGAAGATCTAGAAGGCGGTCTTGTGAGGGCCGCACATTTAATGGCCGCAAAGTGGACTAGCCATTCCTTAGGTGTTGCGACGATAACTTTGCAGTCCAACTGAGGTTTCTTGGGCCATACTACTTGGAATGATGCATACTCGGTGATTTTAGAAAGCTAACTCCATTATCTTTGCCTCCATAATAGGGCCGCACCTCGTTCTTGTCTAGAGACGGCTGAAATAGTTCAGTCTTCACCGGCTATTGAGCGGTTCCTTCAACAACTTTTACAAGAATCAGTAGACTAGAGTTCCGAATGGCATGAGGCAAAATTCTGGGAAACTAGATGTCCCTAGATTTTATTTATTCTCAGCCTTGCATCGTGGTCGTGTCTGATTAGGAACTTGTGAATTTTTTCATTCCGAGCTCGGGCCGATTTTAGCACATTTCCACTTGAATCACTCATTATGCTCCAAACCCTGTAAACTTATAAAACCATCTAATGAAATCCAATGTCAAGTCAATAATGACACCAAACCATCAGTAATATAGGTTAAAATGAGAGTAATTTACACTCGCATCAGATTCTCACAAACAATGTGAGTCTAGGCGAAGGAGAAATGGTGATGACGAAAAGTGTAGTGCAATCCTCTAGAACCAAGTGCCACAAAAGTTGGATGATCCAGGTAACTTCGTTCTTTATTGTGAAATTGGCAGTGTTAAGTTTGATAGATCACTATGTGATCTAGGCTCTAGTTAAATGTGATGCCATACGCAGTTGCTGAGCGTCTGGGTAAACAAGATTTCTAGCCAACCCGAATATCCCTGGTAACCCTCAAACATAGGAAGTTATTGCATCCCAACCGACTTTGTAGTGTTAGAGCTTGATGAAGAACCCAAAGAACCCTCGAAAGACCATTCTTGGCAACTGTCGAAGCTATCATAGATGTCTAGAAAGGAAAAACTGATGTCCATATATGAGACATGGTAATGAAGTTCAACATGGATAAAACCATTAAAAAGCCGACAATAGACAACAAAACTTTCTAGATAAATCAGATGGAAGAAGTTATAGAAAATGCATTCGGAAACAAGTTCTTAAAGGATCCAATGAAAGCTATAACAAGAAGTGATGAAGAGGGATTCAACGAATGGAAGGATGTGCGCAAGACTTAGTACAATTGATTGACCAAGGATCCACATTAGAATGGTTAGTCCTCTCCTTAGGAGCCAATCCGGAAGTAAGCTCCTTGATATGTGCTGATTTTAGGGGTTTAAGTCCCACCGTTTGGTAGAACTACGAACTCCTTATTGAGTTATTAACGTGTTTTTGGAGCGTTTTTTTCTCCTTACAGGGTCTCACAAGTCTGGAAAAGAAATCTCAGGAAAGAAGGCTTCTAGATACAATTGGAAAGAGATTAAAAAAACTCATCTATCTGAGCTCGAGTTCGATCGAACTCTTCTATCTGAGCTTGAGTTCGTCGCGCCAAATCCGGGATCCTGACACAAGACCAAGGTCGGTTCGACCGAACAACATTTGGTTCGATCAAACCATAACCGCGATTTCCTTTTTCCAAATTTTATAAAAGATCAAGGGCGGTTCGATCGAACCACATTTGGTTCGATCAAACCATAACCATGATTTCCTTTTTCCAAATTTTAGACAAGACCAAGGTCGGTTCGATAGAACCACATTTGGTTCAATAAATCCATAACCCTGATTTCATTTTTCCAAATTTTGAAGCCCAAGACCAGCTTGACTCGAAAAGACTATAAAAGGGCACCAAATACTCGATTTTCAACACACATTTTTATAGACTTTTACTTAATTTTATTTCCATTGCTTTTCCTAAAATTAGGGTTTTTAGAGAATAAGCTTTAGGAAGATAGATTGTGAATTGACAACTTGTAGTCTGGAACCCTTGTTATTGATTTATCCGAATTGTTTTTATGCTTTCAACTATGTCTTGCTTGATTGCTATTACCATGTCTAAGTAGTTCAACTAGATCAGATCTAGGGTTTATGCTCGATTAGGTTTAGAGAAAAAGAAACAATATGGATTCTCTTTTAGTAGCTGGTTTGTTAGCCTAGATTCAATCTGACAAATTGGATCTAAGCTTAGGATCATCCAAGTCTGACAAGCATTAATTTGGATCACCAAAATCAGTAACTAAGGGGGTTTAGGCTAATCACTTTTATCTGACAAACAAAGCGATCGACCAAGTGACCTTTATTAAACCTTGTTTAACTGAGACCGCCTAGTTCAAAGAGATAAAAACCTGATTGAATTACCGAGATTTCTAGATTCTCGGGGCTAGCTAGTGATGTGGTTAGTACCTAAAGGGCTCGGTTAGGCGTAGGTTTACACTTGAGACTTGGGGGTGAACATACTTTAAGAGGTTTAGTAAATGAGACAAATGTTAGATTCCATATTGGCTATAACTCTAGTCTGGTACTGTTTGATGAGTATTGGGCGTTTGACGAGTAAGACCGTGAATTGAAGCTATGTTCCCAGATCATGTTTTCTTTTCTTTAAAACTTATCTAAGTGATTCCCGCCAAAACCCCTTTTAGTATTCCTTAGGTTTGATTGCTTGCTTATTCCTGAATCACCCGCTTGCTTTATTTACTGCCTTTTACTGCTTTCACCATTTCTAGTTACAATAAACCAATCTTTGCATACGTCTTAGCCATCACTTAGTCTTGATTGCCTCTTTGTGTTAGTCTTTAATCTTTGTGGCCGTTTGTGCACTTGAAAATAATAGGTTTCTTGGATAAAACCTGAGTGACATCAAATTTCTTGCGCCGTTGCCAGGGACTAAACGTGCTAGCCTAGAGTCTAGGACTGAGTTATCCTCTAGGACATATTTCTGTTTTTCGACTCTTTTTCTCTGCTGTTTGATCGAACCATTTTTGTATCAATCAAACTTTTTTATCGCGCAATTTTTGTTCGGTCGAACCGCCATTGGATCGATGGAACCTCCATTGGATCAATCGAACCTCTCTGTTCTGCAATTTCAGTACGATCGAACCGTACCCAGTTTGATCGAACCTCGTGAATTTTTGATTTGACAATTTTCCCTTTCTTTTTCTTTTAGGTGCATGAGCGTAAGACATACATTGAGCAAAAGAGCTGACAATATAATACCCTTGGAGAACGAGCTCAAATGCTTAGAAAAACAAGTCAAGAAAGGAAGACAATTTCAGATAGAGATAACTAACGAAGAACAACAACTTTGGCTGCCCATGATCCATAACACTCTACAAGGAGGATGACTCAATTTACCACCTGTTGTGGATGGAAATCAACAATGAGCATGTCTCAATCCACCTGCCGAAGCTAGGAACCAACAAGCCCCTGAGGCGGTTGGAATGAATGCTCTAAGACTCACCCTAGGATGTTATGACACTCCCACTACTCAGTTAACAATCGGACATGGAGGGCAGTTCCCTCTAGTGGAGAGAAGAAGATTTCGAGTTAAGACTAGTCTCATTAACTTGGTTCAACAACATTAGTTCCACAGAATGGCTAGCGAGAACCCGGTTTAACATCTCTAAGATCCGAGTCGATATGCAACACCACCATGGCGAATGGAGTGCCTCAAGATGCCCTGAATTGCAGACTTTTCGAGTTCTCCTTGGCAGTCAAGGTACACAACTAGTACCTCCAGTTGCCTCCTGGGTCCATCAGGAATTGGGAGGAGTACAAGGTTGCCTTTCTAGGCAATCCTATCAAAGGCTAGATCTACTCAGCTGAGGAATAAGATCGCCTAGCTTCCAACAAGTCGTAATAGAGACCTTCCACGATGCCCTTGGCCATTTCAGGCATGTTGTAGACTGCCCACACCACAGATTTAATGAGGTAACTCTGCTCAACATATTCTACAAAGGAGTTGCTGAAAATTACCAAAGTGCCTTAGACATAAAAAGCAATGGAGACTTTATGATCAAGACTGTCGAAGAAGCCCATGAACTTATTGAAAACCTTGCTGCGAGTAGTGCCAACATGGCGAATGAGTACAATAGAGGAACAAGTGGTTCCAAACCTCAGTCCCAGGAGATAAAAGAGCTCAAAAGTAGCCCAACTTTTGAAGAGGAATCAACGTGCAGTCGCAGTCAACTTCGTTGAAAACCAAGGCGACGTGCAACAGTCAAATGTTAATGAGGACTTTGAGGTCGAGGTAGATTACATGGGAAACTACCAGAACAGCGGGTACAACAACTACATGAACCACCCAAACCTCTCCTACCGAAGTACCAACGTGGATAATCCTCAGGATCAATTCCACACACCTCAAAACAATTACTAAGGTAACAAATCTAATCAGTTTGATGGCTAAATGTTTGCAAGTAATGTAGGAAATTTCGGAAAGAACCCTCAACAACATCAATACCAGGGACAACAACATAACAGTGGGGGGGGGGGGGGGG
>OVAO01000135.1:0-28332 GCA_900406285.1 Biscutella auriculata
AACTAGAGTTCACCAAAAATGGTTAAACCCAAAGGAGAGATTCTCCATACAATATTTAAAAACTACTCAGAGAAAAACTTGCCAAAAATGGCAAAGAAGAGGGGTTTAAATAGTGAACCAAAAGGGCAAAACGGGCAGGGGCAGATCGGTAATATTGCGAATCTCATAGTCAATATCAGCCAAGGGGAGGCCGATATTGAGGTGTACCAGTCGGTATTGGTACTAAACCAGTCGATATTGGGTGAGAACCGGTCGATGCAGAGGTGAACCGGCCGATGGAGAGGTGAACCGGCCGATGCTGATGGTGTACCGGTCGATATAGGGTGTATCGGCCATGACCTGGCCGATAATGCCTCTCTCCTGGCCGATATCGATCTCTGTTGACCTCCAGAGTTGACTCGTTAAAGCCCGGATCAGTCCTTAGCATACCCGAATGATGCACGGTCCTCCTAAACACCTGGAAATGCAATATCTACACAAATGCAATCCTAAAGGACTCTAAAAAGACCGAAAACATATAAAACCGAGGAAAAGACGGGATTAAAATAATGATAAAAACCGAGTATATCAGGTTGTCCTATCCTAGTCTTCGCCATAGTATTTATCGTTTTGGGCGAGGTACTCAACCAGCAAGAGACCGTTGAACTCGGTTTGACCGAACAAAATCTTTTGCTAGCAGTATCCAAACATCATGTGATACTTTGGGAGTATTCCCTTGTAGAATGCTAAGAAAGCTCTCTTTGGAGAATCGATGATGTGGGTATGCAATGGTATAGCCCTCAAACCCGCTCCCAAGCTTCACCAAAAGATTCCATATCGCGTTGCACAAATCTCAAGATCGCGTTCTNCCCTTGGCTAGCAGTATCCAAACATCATGTGATACTTTGAGAGTATTCCCTTGTAGAATGCTAAGAAAGCTCTCTTTGGAGAATCGATGATGTGGGTATGCAATGGTATAGCCCTCAAACCCGGTCCCAAGCTTCACCAAAAGATTCCATATCGCGTTGCACAAATCTCAAGATCGCGTTCTTGAGTTTAGCAATTCTCGTAGTGGAGAAGAACTTGGAGATATCAGCCTTCTTGCAAGCATCCCAAGTTGAAATGGAACCCCGAGTAAGGTTCTTTTCCCACGTGTGGGCTTTGTCTCCTAATGAGAACATGAACAATTTGAGTTTGAAGGAGTCCTCGCTAACCCCGTTAATCTTGCTCGTGTTGCATATCATATCAAATTGATCTTGGTGATCGAAAGGGTCTTCCATCAGTAGCCCATGAAACTTGTTGCTTGCACCATATTAATGACAATGTACTTGATCTCAAAATTGTTTCTTATAATTGGTGGTGTGCAAATTTCGGCTCATTGTCCACAGACGTTGGGTTCATCGTTATCCCTTATTGTTCGAGCTGGTGGGTCTAGAATTTGGCCCACATCAGCATTGTTTCCTTCGTTTCCATTGCTAAGTCCAAATATTGGTGATGAGCTCATCCATGCCATATATGTCGAATACATATTTTGGTATAGATGGTTTCTTCAATACTTCCCTCATATCATATTGTTGAACTTGATCCTTGCCTATATGGAGGTCAATCTTCCATTTTTTCACATCAATGATTGGTCCCATTGTAGCTAAGAAAGGGCGACCAAAGATAAGAGGGTCATTTGGTTCTTCCTCCATCTTTGGAATGATGAAATCGATGGGTATCTCTGTGTTTCCATGTCCGACCGGTAAATCTTTTAAAATCCCAACCGGTATCTTCGCGGACCTGTCTGCTAGCACTATGGATATCCTGCAAGGTTTAAACACAGTAAGCCCCAACGCTAACGCTAGCTCCTAAATCACACAAGCAGCTATTAAATTTTAAAGGTCCTAAAGAACATGAGATAGTGAAACTCCCTGGATCTTCTAGCTTGGCTGGGGTGTTGGAGGTTTGGATGATTGCGTTGCACTCTTTGGTGAGGACTACCATACCATCAAGATCTCTGAGTTTCTTCTTTATGCCATCTTTAAGGAATTTGTTGTAGTGAGGGACAGGCATGAATACATCAATAAACGGCATAGCAATATGAACTTCTTTCATTTGTTCCTCAAACTGAGCTCAATATTTCTCCATAAGTTGGGTTTTGAATCTTCCCAGAATGAGAGTTTTGGTTCATATGGCGGTGGTTTATAGGTTGGAGCTTTCGATGGAGGTTGATTCTCAACAATGGCTTTTCCTTTAGCCTTATTGGTAGGTAATATCTTAGCTCTTTGTATTTCTTCATCTATCTTATCTTTGGGCTTCTTAATTGGTTCATTGAGATGCTCATCTTGAACAATCTCTTTTGGTGGAGTTACCCCCTCACTTTGGATCTCATTTTTCTCGATAAGAGTTCTTGGAGGGAGTTCTCGTCCACTCCGAAGTGTGATGGTAGTCACATATTCTACAGTTGTAGTAGAAGGAGATTGGTTTGCTCCTTGGGAACGAGTCTTTGCCAAAGTAAGTTCATTCATCTGAAGGTCCATGGTTTGCATGTGGGATGTCAATTGCTCGAATTTAGCGTTAATGGTGCTATAGGAGTCCTCAACCTTCTCATTTATCTCTTTCTTGAAAGCACCAAATTTCAAGGCATTCTGTTGTTGACCCTCAAGAATCTACTTGAGGAGTATGTTGGTTTGGTCAGCGGAATTAGTGGTTGGTTCGGGTATAGGATATGGTGGAGGTTGAACATGGGGGTAAGGTAATATGGAGGCATTTCAGGTTGTCGGTATTGGTGAAGCAATGATTAAAGGTAAGGTGGTGGGGCAAGTTGGCCACTATTGAGTAGAGGGCGATTAAGGGGTGGTTGCTATCCTTGAAGAACGAAAAGTTGAACCTTTGCAACAGTTAAGTGAGCTTGAGCGGTGTTAACTCCGCCCACAAGCTGAGCAGAATCGGGTTTAGGAGTGAATAAGCGGTCGAACTTTGCGTGTAAGGATTGAATATCCCATTTGTAGTCATGCGTAAGGGCACAAAGTTTAGGAGATGTAGATGGATAAGCTTCTCCGTAGACGTTGTCACTCATAGCCAAGTAGCCAATGAGTTGAAAACCATCGGTGTAAGTCTTGTCAAAGAAATTACCCGAGCTTGCAGTGTGCAACATTGTCTGGTAATGACACAAGAGACCTCAGTGCAATGTAATGAGGAGGGTTTCGGATGGGAAACCATGATGAGGGCATTGACAGATGTATCCTTTGAAACGAGTCCATGCAGCATAGAGGGATTCAGTTGGGTGTTGGGCAAATGTGGAGATGTCACTTATTAACATAACAGTCCGGTTTATTGAGGATAAGGAGGATAAAAATGCTTTTTACATTCTTACCAGGGGAGGATATAGTTTGGAGCCAATTTTGTTTCCCAATCATTGGCCTTGCCACCTAATGAGAAAGGGAATAACCTGAGATTGTTAGTGTCTTCACTCACACTTTGCATATGAACAGTTCTATAAATCTTATCAAAATAATCTAGGTGTTCTAAAGAGTTCTCTGTGGGATCACCGTGGAATTGTCTATTCAATACCATACCCAGCAAGTTCATGCTGATTTTGAAGTTGGAAGCTTCAACTGGTGGTGCCCGAATTTTGGATCTATTATCATGCACCTTTTGTTCATAAGTCTCTTATATTTTCCTTATAGGAGGGGCGTCTTGAGGAGGATTTTGTGAACTTGGGTCGGGTCCAATTGAAGAAGTGATTTTCTTCTTCCATATCGTAGTGGAGAAGGTTAGATGTCTTCAAACTCTGAGCTTCTCTTCAAATTCTTGGGTTTGGTCATTCAATAGCATTGATGTTCATGCACCTGAGAACAAGAGAATAGAGAATTGAATGATTAGTAACCGAAAAAGAAAAACCTAGTCCTTTTGAAACTCAAAGAAAGAATGGTAATCAAGAATCCGGAATTTGGCAATAGCGCCAGTTGATAGTAAGCGGTTTCTCACTATTTACTAATGAAAACATATGTTGCTATCAATGTAATGTAGTGGTAAGTAAGATATCGAACCATCTTCGGGATTGATTACTCAATTCTATGGAGAGAATATGCTAAGTCGAGGTGCAATATAGAGGATGCTTTCTCACTAAATAACTCTATTCCAAAACATAAGTAAATGCAAACAATTAAGAACAATCAACTCAAGATCATAAAAAGTCAACGAGAACGATTTAATCAAATACTAAGAGAAACTAAGCAAATAGGTATAGTCAATTTACTCGGTGATCAAGCTCAAGTTTACGCTACTCAATTATGTCATTCAACGTTCATCCTTAGTATAACAACTATCCAAATTAGGCTAATCCAATCCCTTGGTTAAAAACTCTTTATAAATCATGCAAATGAACAATCCCTTTACTAATCACATGATCAACAAGCATTTAGCTCTAGTCTATGCAACTACTAAACAACCCTAGCAGAATTCTTTGGTTAGACCTCATTTAACATTTAATTAATTTATTCCGACATTTCATAAAATACCTTATGGACAATAAATTGTCTAAGCTCTAGATTTGATTAGCTAAGTCTAATCTAGCATTAAACACATCGATCAAGTGAAGATATTGATAATCTAAGCCCTAAAAAATATAACCAAGCATTTAATCATCCTAATCTATCTAAATCATTCACTTAGCAAAATGACTACTCACTAATCATAGCTTCAACACAAAATTCCATGAGAGATTCATGTTTAACCATGATGAAATCAAGTAAATAGAAGAGAATAAAGATGAAATTGCAAATACCAAACCAAGATCTTACAAGATTCTTCAAGAGATTAAGGAAACTTAGAGAAAGTTCTAGAGAGCAAACATAAAAACCAACACACTTAAAAATCATATTTTGATCCTATTTATAGTGTTTGAAAAGAAAGAAGCTAAAATCTCTTAGTTTGAATATGGACGAAGAGCTCGTACCAATCAATCTGACCAGTATGAGCTTTGATGCGCGACCGATATGCCTTCAGATGCTTGACGTTCAACAGATACAAGTGGAGATACCGGTCTACAGGACACCGGGATAGGTCCACTGTCCATGAGGCTGGATCATGGTACTAGTGGGGTGTTATGGCCGGTACATATGATGTTGTAAGTCTCTGTTGATGATGCTCGGTCAGAGTACCGGTGAGGTCCTGCCGTTATGGTCTTTGGTGGCTAAGATTCCTTCGGATACATGTCATTATGACTTATATGGTATGGCCGGTGTAGCTTTCCCGAAAATGACTTGTGTCATTAAGCTTAAAAATGCTTAAAAACGCTTCCTATGATCCGCTTGTCTACTCAAGCTCGACTCCACATATGAAATATGGTTATGATATGCAAATGAAACCTAAAAGACTCTAAATGCAACTTAAACTAATGCAAAATGAATGAGAATAAAAGCTAAAAACGATTAAAAACACTACATATCAAACACATTCCGAGTAACAAAATGTCTAAGCTCTAGATTTGAATGATCAAGTATAATCTAGCATTAAGAACATCAAATGAGTGAAGATATAAGAAATCTAAGCCCTAAGCATCACATTCCTTAACCTAATTACCATAATCTACCTAACTCATTTACTTAGGAAATGACTATTCACTAATTGCTTAAAACAGAAAATCTCATGAAGAATTTATGCATAAACATGATCTAAACAAGAAGAAAAAAGGGATAGAAAATAAATGAAAAGGAAACTTAGATAAAACAAGAATAACCTAGGTTTTCACCAAAAATGGTAAGTAGTATTTTTGGACTCAAATACTAAGATAGTATGAAGATAGTTCTAAAATTAGGTCAAAAAACTTTAGATAGTCTACTAAAAACAATGATTAACGCAAACCAAAAAGAGTAAAAACTTGGTCATCGTTTGAATGTTGACTTTTTCTTCCTCGGTATTGGTCTACTCTGACTGGTATGGCTTGGTCGGTCTAAAGCTTCGTCTTGGACGGAACATTGTATCGGTTAGGAACCGATAAAGTTGTACCGATATGTTTTATCGGTCTGACTCTGCAGGTATAAATCCCTACCGTCGAGTGATCTCCATATGGGGATGATCTGACCAGTTTGGGCAAACCGGTACACCATCCAGGTAGGCCTCTTTTCCGCTCCTATGCGTCTGTTTTGACCTTTTTCTCTATTTCGCCCGTTTTCAACACCTGAAACATGAAATGCATGCAAATATACCTTAACAAGATTAAATGCAACATAAACTACTGATAACAAGATAGAAAATGAAACAATCCATTTGCATCATTTAGTTTTTGAAATTGTACCTCAAGATCTTTTTGTGTCTGACTTCAAAACAGACCTGATTTTTCAGAAAATGAAACAACCCAACACTGCAACAGTTTTTAAGTTTCAATTCTTGAACAATGCTGAAAAAATAGAGGCAGCTGATCAAAAGACAACTTTTACCAAACATTTTCTTATACTCTTTGAACAATTATGAAACAGAAAGTGGCTAAGCTTTTGCTCCTAAAATAGGTTTCATTATTTTACTACTTTTTTCTAACAATTTAAAGATCCTTTTACATAGCTACTAAGTGGAAAGATTTGGTTTTAGAACCTAACTACTACTAGGTTATTAAGAACAATGATTATTAATTTTAAGAATCGGTTTGGATGTTTCATACTTTGTTCTCCACAAAAAGTTTCTAAGGTGTTAAGAGTATGTAACATGGCTATTTAAGCTACTTAGCATATGCAACGACCTAATGGGATCAAGTAATGTAAATGTTTAGGTAATCTTTTGATGTTACATATATAACGAAGGCGCACATTATCTTCAAGTCTTGGAGACTCGGTGAAGCCTCAGGTAGAACTTCCTTGTCCTATAAACAACACTCAGACTCAACACCATAGCCACTAGACAGACCATGGACATAAGACCACACGTGAATGAATAACACACTGAGCCTGTGCAGATGAATGACTCAGTCTCTGTGGTGTCCCCGGCTTGCTTTCTGGCGTAGTAATCATAGATGTTACTTGCAATCACGCCTGAGAACACAAACGACCCAATAGGCAAGGCTATTATCTGGAAATTGTAGAGAGAACCGAAGCTCTTCAGGCCAAAAATGTCAGAGACTGAAGCAGGAGCGATTGCCCAATGAGCGCCATAACCCATTCCTATTACAATGGTCACTATATAGATCTTCCAGGGCCAGTCTATTGCATAGTAGATGAGCCCTAAAGACATTATCGCCTGGACCACAGACATTGCCAATGTTCTTGGAAGTGAAAGTTTTCTTGTGAAAAAAAAGGAAAGAAGTGATGAAACATGTCAGTTTTAAACTAAACGTTTATGTTGGATGGTGAAAGTGAAATATGTTTAAAGATTTTTTTGTACCTTATGATTAGCTCTGAGAAGTAGCCACCAGCAACACGGCCAAGAAAATTGGAGATGCTGATCAGTGAGACAAATATTTTGGTGTTGGTGTAACCGAGAGAGTAACAAATCTGACCAAGATTGTCTATAACCGTTATTCCCGAACCTACACCTAGAACCAGAGACATAAATATAAGCCAGAAGTCGGCTTGTCCCAAAGCCTGTAACAAGGTAAAATCTTCTCCTATACATGGAGCTCTTCTGTTATCCAGCGATAAGTCAGTCCTCTCAATCAAAGTCTTAACCTCACTCTGATCCACATTGGATGTTCCTTCTTCAGGCTTCACTAAGGTGGCTTTATTACCCGAGATGAAAACAGATGAAAACGGGACAAGAACTGGAATAACCATAAAAAAGATAAGGATTGCTCCAGAGGTTGTGATAATTGTTTGAGTTATATCAACAAGACTCTGAACTACCAATAATCCTAATAAATATACTGCAAGGACAACACAGAAACTGTAAATAGCCATGAATCGTAAATCATCATATCGTAAGTTTGTTCGGCAACTTCTTTCCACGGGTCTAACAATGAGTAGTAGAACAAGAACAACGACTGGTGGTCCAACAGCAACCATGAGAATAACCGAAGAATCATGAGAAGGATTGAACATCAAATAAACCTGAGTCAAGATTGCTCCACTCAAGCCAGAAAACCCTTTCAAGATTCCCACAACAGGACCACGGCTTTCTGGAAAGTTATGAAGGCATGACACAAGAGACGCTGTATTGTAGTATGTTTCGCCATTTGTTCCCACAAAAATAGCAACAAACAACTGCATGAAGAATAAAAAACTGTTACTATCTACAAATTAAGAAACTAGAATCAGGAAAACACAAATCAAGTGCTTGTTAAAGCAAGTAAGACCCTAGAAAAAAAAAATACTTATTTAAGCAAATGTTTACGTAAGCAGACAAACCCCATAAGGTTTCAATTAACTTTTCACAAAGTTAAGATCAACTGTGTAATGCAATTACACTTGTAAATCTGTTGTAAAATAGTTATTTTGATCGAAAAGAACAATCTTTCACTGATTCCAAACTCCATAAACTAAATAAGAAAACAACTTCTGAATTCAAAGATGAAGTAAATGCATGTTTACATTTATTCCATTCCACTTCAATCTTTCTGAAATATTGATGATGCACTTAGAGATTATATTTTGGCACAGCACCAACAGATAGAAGTCGTAGTTAACTATTATCCTTCATAGCATTACACATTTATTCCATCTTGTGACATAACAATTGCTCTACCCATAAACAATATAATTTCCTAAAATGGCAGTTCAAGAAATCAAATTTCCTTAGCTAACTATCGGATACTAAAAAGTATGCATACCCATGTTTTAGATTTCTGCTTAACCTATCAAATTATATAGCGTATAAGTATAAACCTTAATCTTTCGTTAAACACAAAGCCATAACAAGAAAAGCTTCAGTATCTAACTCATATTCATCAGTTTCAACATTAGAAAACAGAGAGCATCAACAATATTGCAAAAAGCCCAAACGAATTTCAATACAAAAAATCGAAATTATTAATCAACGAAATCGCATTTGTATGCAAATATGAGTTGAAGAAAACTCAACTTACCATCCACAGAGGTAAATTAGGTAATTGACCGGTGACGACGAGCCAGACAACACCGTAGCCGACAAAATTCTGAGTAGCACCGACGAGTAGAACCACCCATGATGGTGAGACCTCTGATAAGGCACCGGAGACAAATCCAATGGCGTCACCGAGGTTCTTAGCAACGCCGAGAAGAGCGATCTGTTTTTGGTTGTAACCAAGGGAAGTTTTGATCGCCGGCGACATAGAACCGCCGAATAGATAACCGACGCCGGCAACGGATTGGACCCACATGGCACAAACGAAGACTAGCCATCGGTCGTTGAGTAGAGACTCCAGTTTGTGACGCCACGAATCCATAATCGATAGCTTGATATTTTTTCCTTTTTTTTTCTATCATAAGAATTTTATTCAACGGTGAAGAAAACTTCTTTTTTTCGACAACGGGGAAGAAATTTAAATTTAGAAATTTAGGTATTATTTTAATAAATTGAATGTTACCGGAAAAAATTAATGTCGTGGTTTGAATCTGGTTTGGTTTTTTAAGTTTTAAATATATAACTTATTGGAGTGTTAGAATTTTAATTATGATTTGGTTTGAATACATTTTTAAATTTTGTTTCAGAGAAACTAATTTTTTATCTTATATCTAAATTCTAAATTGATGAAAAAATAATTATTCAAACTTAATCCAATCAAACAAATAATTTGGGGGCAAACGTATGATTAGATTGTTAACAAAACATAAAACATTACCAAAAGGAAAATCGTCAAACAGTTTTTAATTTCTAAAAAGCAAATTCAACAAATTCAGAATTTAATATTGCAAATATCTAATAAACTTTTTTTTCTAGTTAAAGAGTTCAGCTGTGAAATAATTGAGGTCCGACTAGGAAAGATCGTAATTTTTATTTTTTGTTTTAGATTGTTATTTTAATATTTATAGAAATTTTTATCGGAAAATAGTTAAAAGTCATACTTAGAGTTAAAAAAAACTGAAGTAAAAAGAGTAAAAAACAAGGAAACTGATTGTGAAAAGATTTAAGAAACAATTTTAGGATTTCAAAAAATTTTAAATTAACTAAATCTGATTGCTTCAATTTTATGAGTGATAGCATTAAAGAAACAAAAAAAATATTAGATATATAGACAATTTACAAATAGAATTGACTTTTCTTTAAAAAAAATCACAACCAAAATATATGTGTTGATACGATTTTATCTTACGAATGAAAAATAAAGTTATTTATTTTTGTAAGATCTATAAATTTTATAAGTTATCTATCATGATTGTATAAAAAATAAAATAGTCTCTTTATTTTTTTTCTTCTCTAATCATAATAATAATAATAATAATAATTAATTTTCTCTTTTTTGAATTCTATTTATTAGCTATAAAAATAAATTACTTTGATGATTATCTGTTTATTGATTAGGAATTTATCTTTATATTATTAAAAATATTCTTTACTTTTTAAAATAATTAATAAAACATATTATATATACTAAATAATATTAATAACATACATATGAGTTATTTAATATATTCATATATATTTTATTATTTTTAAAATAACAAAAAAAGTTTTTACAACCAAAATTTTTTATAACAAAAAAACTTATACACCCTACAATAAAAACCAACAATCACAATGCATACCAATCCGGCTTTAGAAATCATCTTATGTTACTAATTTCATATATGAATCATCTTTTGTAATTCCTTCTTTTTGGGAGTTATTCTCAAATGATATTTATGGGATTCAGACGTGATAAAATTTATGAATGAACAATCTAACAAAATAGTATAAACAATGTTTTTGATCACATAGTTGTATATCAAGCTAATATGGTAAATTTTGTGAAAATAGAGAGTGTTGAATAAACTTCATCGAAGATTTTTTATCACAATAATGTGGATAACAACAACACAGACAAGAATTTGCAATACGATCGAATTCACAAGATGACCCATAATTNTATCCATACATCGAAGATTTTTTATCACAATAATGTGGATAACAACAACAACAACACAGACAAGAATTTGCAATACGATCGAATTCACAAGATGACCCATAATTTTCTAAGATATAATGTTGATTTCTAGATAATGTGTAATATAGAGATCCTAAATCATAAAACATAAAATACCATTATTGTAATCAATAATCAGGTCAACATTGGTAAATAATTTGTTTTTAAACTGACAAAAATATATCGATCACATGGTAGCCATCGCGATACTCTGACCACCGTATATCGATTACACTAAAAGATCGACCATATAGCAGTATCAGGTACATTTCGACCAAAATATCATTTTGTATGTGTACTATTCTATAAAAAAAAAAATTGACCCCTAATTTTTTCAAGATGCTGTTAACTTGGATGGACACAATGTCCCACAAAGTAGACTTGAGCCTGTTGAGATTTGAGAAGGCGGTTGATCTTGTCGTTTAGAGACGTGATTTCTTTCTTGTAGGCATCGCCCTTGCACATACTATTATCCCAGTTGGATCTAACAAAGTCCTCCCCATTGTTGTTGTTGCTTTGGGCCATGTTTTCAACCAAAGTTAACCCATCCTCTTCAGTGAGGCCATAGAAGTTGCCTCTACTAACGATTGTAAGCATCATCTTTACTTGGGATTCAATCCTCGATAGAAGGTATTGAGCAAACTCGAGTTGGAAAATCCGTGGTGAGGGCATTTGAGTGTGAAGTTTTTGAAGCCCTTCCAAGCTACACCAAAGGCTTGATTTCCACCTTATTGAAAACCAGATATTTCACTCCCTAAGCGAGCAGTCCTAGCAGAAGCAAAGACTTGCGTCAAGAATTGTTTCTTGTATTCATCCGAAGTAATGATGGAATCTCTATACATAGTCTTTTGCCAATGGTGAGCTCTCTCGCCCAAGGAGAATGGGAATATGCGGAGCTTGAAACCATATTCGCTCATCCCATTCATCTTAACCGTCCCGCAGAGAATGTCAAATGTATCCAAATGGTCCAAAGGATCCTCCAATGGTAGCCCATGGAACTTGTTGTTTTGCAATGATGGTCGGTGGTCTAATTCCAGCAACTATAGCATAAAGGTCAACAAAAACGAATGAGATAAAAAAGATGATTAAAACCTTAGCAAATAGACTAGGCCATTGATTCAGATGATTAAGTTCAAGAAGATGATGCTTAATTCAATCAGACAATGCTAGTGTTAGGTCTAAGAATTCCAAATATAGATCAATCCACACTCGTGGTAGAAATCTATATCTTAATAATGCAATCAACACAATCTCTTGGGAGACCACACCTTTATGAAGCATAAAGTTCTATTTCATGCATCCATTAAGCAATTCTAACACAATCTCTTGAAAAGCACCACTTAACAACATAAAAGACTTGATCAATATTTTCATCAAAAACCTATCGGGCGATAATCTTCCTATGATCTAGAAGAGTGTAGCTAAGTCAAATCTAGCATTAAGAACATCAATTAGAAGAAGACAATAAGCAATAACAGCCCTAAACATTACAATTCATCACTAAATCACCCTAATATACCTAACCCATTATGCCTAATCATGCCTAAAACCCAAGATCACATGATGGATCTATGCATAAGCATGATCTTTTAAGCCAATAACTAAAATAAACAAGAAAGACAAGAAGAGAAAATAGGATTAGAGCTTAATGTTTAGAGTTTTACAGAAATGACAAAAAGTCTCCAACCAAAATGAGAACAAAACTTATGAAGTTTTTAGCTCTAAAATATATTTATAGTGGCCTACAATTTGGACAAGTTCGGCCTGGTAAACTCCTGAAACTTGACTTTTCTAGAAATGGATCGGTTAAACCTGGTCGATGCTGGTTGGTCGATCCAGTTCAGTTATGCATCGGTCAGACCAGACCGATATGCTTGGTCGATGAGGTCTTTATCTCCTGATTTATTCTTTGTGTATGTCAGTGGTGACCGTTACATTTCGCGGGTACAAGACTATGGCCCTTCTTCTGCTCTGCATCAGTTGGAGGTGATCAATGCGCTTGACCGATATCGCACTTGCTCTTGATTTCTTGAGCTTCAGTCCCTTGGGACCAATTCATTCGGTCGATGAGCCCTAATCGAGTGATTTTCTCCTATATTGGTCATAAATGACTGATACACTTAGCCAATATAAACTAATTTTAGCTCCTTTGCTCCCATTTTGATCCCTTTTTGCTTAAGTCCTTCAACACCTGAAACGTCAAATGCATGCAAATGCAACCTAAAAAGACCTAAATGCAATCCTAAAATAGTAAAAAAAGGATAAAAACAGCTATTTGGCCAACATTCTACCTATCAGTCTCTCAAGCGACTTTCTCTTCATTCTAATCCCTTTCTCCTCTCTACCCTTGAACATTCTTATTCTTATTCTTTTGTTTTTCTCTTTTCTTTTCTTATTTTTGCTTTTTTTTTTCTTTCTTTCTTGGCGGTCAAATGCTCCCAAATCTTTTTTGGGTATCATTTTTTATAGCAATGACCACCTTTTCTTTCTTTTTTTTTCTTTTTTTTTCTTTTTTCATTTCTTTTGGGTAAAACAATCGAGGATAGAGAGAAGGGAGATCTTCGGGATTCAATCGCACACTTTTGGGAACTCAATCGAGGATTAAGAAAATGGTCTCACCCCTATTGAGAAGAATCCCACAAAAGGATAGAGTGCTATCTAGCATACAAGCAAACAAAAGGAAAATAAAAGCAAGTATAAAGTGATATGAGATAGTATGTACAAGGATACCATGGGATTGCCTCCCAGCTGAGCTTGTTTAACGTGGTTAGCTTGACGTGCTTACCCGTTGTTATTGACGTGGGTCGGATGGAGACATAGTGTCCTCCTTTTATGTACTTTAGTGTGCCATGTAAAATTTAAGTCTATGGCCATTCACGACGAACTCTCCTCCATCCTTACTCAAGATAACTATCCCTCCATATGGGTGATAAGAGGATTTTTGGTCTCTTATTAATCAATTATAGTATTAAACCCAGACCAATTCAATATGGATTCACGTACTAGGACTATGGATAATTCATCTAGTCTAGTCTAAGTCAAATAAGGGATTTGTTTTGTCACTAAACAATCCTAGACAAGCAAAAAGAAAAACACAAAGTCAACAAAAAAGTCAATAAAACCGAATAAACTTGAAATCAAAGATAAAAAGCATATGAATTAGGGCATTCAAATTGAGCAGTCAATTTCATGCTTAAGATGTTCAATTTCAACAATAAATGCTTATCTTAGATCTAGGAATCTTAATTTTAGACCAATTCACTCCCGTGATAGAAGTTCATTTCTCAAACATGCAAACTACACAATCCCTTGAAAATTTGCACGATTAAGAAGCAATACAAGCAATTCCATACAATCACCAAGCAACTCTTAAACAACCCCTTGGAAAGAACACACTTAACACAAGTTTAACTCATTCGGGATTTTCATCGAACACCTTCCGGGCTATAATTTTCGTACGTTCTAAAATATAGTAGCTAGGTCTAATCTAGCATTAAGCAAGTTAAACAAGTGAAGATATAGTCTAATTAAGTTCTAAACATCCTAAGAAATCAATATCAAACTCAAATCTACCCTAATCCATAAGCTTAAAATGACTACTCACACATCATGTTTAGAACACAAGATCCCATGATGGATCTATTTTCAAACATGATTCGAACAGAAATTAGATAAGTTAATAAGAAGAAAGTAAATCTAAACTTGTGTTAAACACCAAAAGATCCAAAAAGAAGCAAGTAGTCTCTACGAAAGTCTTGGTCAACTTTAAAATGTTGACTCCGTCTGGATCAGTACTAGTCACACGGGACCGGTACATATGCCCGATATCAAGTCTTCAAATTCATCCCGAGAGGAGTACCGGTCATGGTATCGGTTGCCCGGACCCTGGAACAAGCCACTGTCTCCATCCCTTTAGTATCGATCTAGGCTCACCGGTGTGGTCACCGGTACTCTCGTTCCAGTTTGGCTCGACCGGTATAGCTAGCTGGTTTTATCTTGTTTTGCTCCAAAAGTGTCCTCTTTGACTCGTTTCTCAGTTTTTGCTTAATTCCACACATGAAACATGTTATGCATTGCAAATGCAACCTAATTGGACATAAATGCAACCTAAACTAATGAGAAACGAATAAAAACCGAGTGTTAAAATCATCAAAGTCACTACATATAAACTCCCCCAAACTTATCATTTGCTTGCCCCCAAGCAAAACAAATTACATGCAAGGGATCGAGGTTTGAAAAACAAGAACCATGAGTACCAAATCTCATCGTGATGAGATCGTTTTCGACTTAACATGACAACTCATCTCATCATTTAGTACATCATCACAATCCGATATTATTACCAAGTGAAGGTGATCTACTTAACCAACTAAAATTGATTTCCTACATTCAATTAACGATGAGTGAAACATGATCAAATAGTTCACAAGGTTTCACTTGGTTCAGACTAATGGGGACTCCAATGTAGAAGAAAATGTTTCACACAAGGCATGTGGTCGATTGCAATACGGTTTCTCTCGCGGAGTAAAATGATTACAACAAAACCAGGAAAGACAAAGAGCAATTAGGACATACAAAGGNCTTTGAACATCCATTCCCCCCCCCCAAACTTTGACTCTTAAATCTATCTATTCATAATCTTTAAATACCAATTTCTTTACCGTTTTATTCCTTTCACTTAGGGATTCTTTTTCTCAATGCTAGTCTCTTGTTCTTATTTCTATTCATTCTAAGGCTTTTTCTCTTTTTGTTTTCTTTTCTTTTCTATCCTAGAGTCTAACAAGCTTTTGTTTCTTTCATTTTTATCAATTTTTTTCTCTTTTTCATTCCTTTTGTGATTCTTTTCCTTTCTACCCATTCTTTTACTCTTTTCTTCTTTTCTTTTCAAGCTTTTCACATGTCAAATCTCATCATTCCAAGCCTAGTTCTACCCAGTATTTTGTTTTCTTTCATTCCAATTCCAAAACTTCCAAAACTACCAAATAGATGTTCTCTATTGTCGTTTTCTATACTTTCGAGTTTTTGCAAAACTCACTAAATAGAACAAGGACCTCACAAGTGTTTAGGCCAAGGGTGCAAAAGGGTTAGAGGGAATCATTATAAAAATGAGAATGACTGATTTGAGCTTAAGGTGTTTCGGTCTAAAATGCTCAAATTCGTGCTTGAGAATCGAAAAATACCATGAAACACAAGTGCAACCAAGATCATGCTGATTAAAAGTTAAGTTTAGCATCATATCATATTGAAACCAATATTAAGCTAGCAAGTTTCAAAACCATGCAACCTAGCTTTTTAAACATCAAGATTCAATGTAAAGAACTTCAAGACTTTTCGAGACTGCTAAGCCAATAACGATGCTCGAGAGCCAAGGTTCATAGGTTCTTTTTTGAAAAC
The DNA here is from genome assembly GCA_900406285.1 of Biscutella auriculata. NCBI lineage: Eukaryota > Viridiplantae > Streptophyta > Magnoliopsida > Brassicales > Brassicaceae > Biscutella > Biscutella auriculata. The sequence goes on from OVAO01000135.1 coordinate 16,385, forward strand.
GATGCAATGCAAAGTTAAATGGGACTCAATCTTAGTCTAAAAATTAAATGCAATCTAANAGGTTCATAGGTTCTTTTTTGAAAATGATGCAATGCAAAGTTAAATGGGACTCAATCTTAGTCTAAAAATTAAATGCAATCTAAATGCTAAACCAAATAAAAACATGATTTTTTTTGGTTTTTCGGAAAATTTTTAGTATTTTTTGTTTTTTATTTATAAAAACATAAGTAATAACAATGCAAGCATGAGACTCGATAGAAACAAAACTAGCAAATAACCATCAATAAGACGGTGGTTCCTCCCCCAAACTTAAATCGCACAGTCTCTTTGTGATCTAAATTCAGAGAAAGAGCCGGAAATTAGATAAATAAAATAAAATATGTATATACAAAGGTGGGAAGAGTGGTACCTACATGTAACGTACGACCGAGTAATATTTCCGTTAGAGGAGAAAGTGGTAGGCGACCGGTATAAGCTTTTGTATCAGATATAGAGCTATACCGGTATATACTGACCGATATCGATCTCGGTGCAGTCATATCGGGTTCCTGTACCATTCTTCTTTGCCTTTAAGAGTTTAAAACCTGCAAATCCAAACACTCAAACAAATATTAAACAACCAATTGACCAAGTTGAAAACAAAAAAATTTGAAATTTAAAAGCAAGTGAATTTTTTAATTTTTTAGAACGATACCGGTCAGAATCTGACCGGTGTGGGTGACCGGTAGTGTTCATCTGAAATGACCAGGAGCTTGTATCGGTGAGTTATTTACTGCTACAGATGCCCCAAATGGCATACCGGGCAACTGTGACCGGTATGACACATGAATCGTCATTTTCCCCCTAAAACCACTCAATACCTCCAAAACTAAAGCACTCAAGCAATCCCAATCATCAAAGTACCAGAATCAAACATAAAAACAATAGACAAACTAAATAAAGGATATGTACAAGAATACCATGAAACTTCCTCCCAATTGAGCTTGTTTTGAGTCTCTTGCTTGACATTCCTTCCTCCTCAAGGTGGTTTATAACCCCTCTCAAACATGGTGAACTTCTCTTGAATCACCTCAATGATCTTGAGGTTAGCAACACTCTACGCTTCACGACTACCAATCGTTTTCAGTAATCCTCCCTTGACCTCATTCCACTTTCATCAATACTAGTCTTACCATTGCTAGTCGCTTTCTCGACCTTGGTTTTAACCGATCCATTTCCAATTGGTTCCTCCAAGTTCTCATCGAGTTGATCATCTACAATCTCTACTTAGAAGGCCTGGCTAGTTAAGGCGGCCTTCTTTCCTATCAATTTGGTGTAATACTCTCAGGCGCGGTTTTTCCCTAGATGTAGGCTAACAATGTCTTTCTTGACATCAATGATCACCCCAACAATTACCAAAAATGATCCATTTCCAATACCGCAAAGTCGGTCAAAACCTTGTATTTCCCTATCCTTACTTTAAAATCCTTCAACATTCCTATCTGCGTTCGCACAGATCCTATCGACCAGTCTCATAGATATCCTGCAAGGTTCAAAGGTCACAAAGCCGAGTTTCATAGAAATCTTGAGTGACATAATTCTTACACTTGCACCCAAATCACATAAGCACTTATTATAATGAATGGATCCTAAGGTACAAGGGAAAGTGAAACTCCCTGGATCGCCGCATTTAATTGAGCCATATCTGATAAGGGGAGTATTGTCGAGCTTCTCGGTGGGTGGCTTCAAGTGTTCATCCGGTAGCTCAACCACATTAAAGTTTGGCCATCAATGGTGGCTCTCTTCATCATTGGGAACTCCCTTATTTGTTCATTAAACCGAGTTATATACTCCTTAGTGAGTGCCTCCTTGTGGCGACCGGGAAATGAGAGTTTAGGCACATAGGGAGGCGGTTCATAGTTTGGAGCTTTTGGAGAAGCATCCTTCTTACTAGCAACTTTTCCATTCCTTTGGCCTTCATCAGTCGGAATGATCACCCCCCCCCCCCTATCAAGTTTTTCACTGTCCTCGATGAAAACATTTGTAGAGATGAAGTTGACATAATCCAAGGTGGTAGATTCCGCTTTGCCCGATAGTTGGCCAATTTGGTGATTGGAATGGAGGATAGTTGAGCCACTTTGTTTTCTGGAACAGTTAAATGAGAGGCGAGTTCAACCACTTTGTTGAACTTCTTCATATGTGATGCCAAGCCTTAAAAATTGGTATTTTGATCATTGTAGAAGTTATCAATCTTGGCATGGACTTCTTGCTTGAACACTTTGAAATCAAGGGCAATTTGGTCCTGACATTCCAAGAGTTGCTTCAACATTTGGACAATTTGGTCATGTTTGCGTTAGTAATATTGTTCGGATGAAAAACCACATTGATTGAATTGAGACATAGTGGAAAAGTGACCTTGATTGAATGGAATGAGATTGGGGTTGTGGTAGTGAAACCTTGTCATCTTGTCTCTCTAGGGCTGAGTATCTTCGGTTTATGCACCTGAAGAGTCAAAACATAGAGAGTAGAGAAATTAGCAAAGAGAGAATAAAAAGGCTTAGTCCTAATAAAACTCATTGTCCTAATAACAAATCAAAATATCGAATCGGCAACAACGCCAAATTGATAACATGACTTTTGGTCTCTTATTAATCAATTGTAGTATATTGGGTTTATTGTTGAACCAATTCAAGATGGATTCACGTACTAAGACTATGGAGAATTCATCTATTAAAGTCAAATAAGAGATTTCTTTTGTCACTGAACAATCCTAAACAAAAAAATTAACTAAAACAAAGCAAAACACAAAAGTCAACCAAAAAGTCAACGAAATCAAATAAACTTGAAATCAAAGATAAACAAAGCATACGAAACATGGCAATTGAATTGGGCACTCTATTTCATGATGAAGATGTTCTGCAAAAATAAATGCTTATCTTAGATCTAGGAATCTCAATTTTAGATCAATTCACTCATGTGATAGAAGTTCCTTTCCTAAACATGCAAACTACACAATCCTTTGGAAATTTGCACGCTTAAGAAGCAATACAAGCTATTCCATACAATCACCAAGCAACTCTTAAACCATCCCTTGCAAAAAACTCACTTAGCACAAGTTTAACTCATTCGGGAATTTCATCGAACACATTTCGGGCGATAATTTTCCTAACTTCAAAAATAGAGTAGCTAAGTCTAATCCAACATTAAGCATGTTAAAGAAGTGAAAATATAGACTAGTTAAGATATAAACATCCTAAGTAATCAATATCAAATCCAAATCTACTATAATCCATAAGCTTAAAATGACTACTCACACATCATGTTTATAACACAAGATCCCATGATGGGTGTATGTTAAAACATGATTCAAAGAGAAATTGGATAGGGGAATAAGAAGAAAGTAAGAACTAAACTTGGATTAAACACCAAAAGATCCAAAAAGAAGAACGTAGTCTCTACAAAAGTTAAGAACAAAAGATAGAACAAGAGATAAGAGATAAGAAAATTAGGTTTTTTAAACTATTTATACAAAGTGAAAAGGAAGGAAAATAATGTCTTGGTCAACTCTAAAATGTTGACTTAGTATGGTTCAGTACCGGTCACACGAGACCGGTATGAGTGGCCGGTAGCTGCATTATGTCTTTGTCGGATGATGTGTAGTGGTCGAGAGTGACCTGTACATGTGCCCGGTATCAAGTCTTCAAATTCTTCCCGAGGCGAGTACTAGTCATGGTACCAATTGCCCGGACCCCGGTTGATACACAGCCACTTGATGAAGTAATGCCCTTGGAGTAGAACTAGCCTTAGGCCGGCGTCTTGAGGCGGCCACGAGTTCAAATCTCCCAAACCCTAAGCACAAAGAGCAGGAAACTTGTCAGATCTAGATAATGGGTGAAAAGATCAAGAACAGTCGAGAGAGAAAGGTAAGGAATGAAGAAACGGTCGAGGGTTTAAAATGATGTTGTCGAGTAAAGCCGTGTACGGCTACGCCGACCGTACAGGGAGAATGTTGTGTGATTCTCACGACCAGATGACTTCAGATCGAGTTGAAACTTGTTGTAGGTTTCTCTGAGTGAATATGATGAAGATTAGTCGAGGTAGTTCTGGGCGTTTGAAGCAAACTTCTCTGAGTTTCACGTCCAGATGAACCCTGATCTTGACGAGACATGGTGGAGATGAATCTTAAGGAAAATAAGGAGGATCGATCGGAGGAGAACAGGCGGAGCACCAACAGAGGACGACGAGTGACATTGAGATGGCAATGCTTGCATGGTGGGCGATAGATCTGGTACGATGGCTTCAGACGATGAGAAACGAAGGGGAAAATGATGAGGACCATCATGGGGATGAAGAACCCTTAGATACACTTTAAGAGATCTAAGATATGACACACTTAAATCGCTTGAGATTTGAGCTAACATTAATCTCTCTCGGTTTTTTATTTCAAAATGTTAGCTAAGGGAAAAGTTTGGACATAAGAGAGTTTAAATACTCAAGGAAAGGAAGGGAGCCCTAAACAAGTGGGCAAAACACAAAACTTAAAAGGGAAAAACGACAAGGACACGTCTTGAGAGCTAACAGTCATATTCTTGGCTAAGTGTTCGGATGACTCTCTTGGCACGCCTTAGAGACTATGAGGTGGTTCATGTGAAATGGGCCTCATTAAAAACCTTGATGGAAAAACCCGTTTGGGACAAAACCAATCAAGGGAAAAGAGTACCCGGAACCTTCTCAAGTTCCAAACTAGTCTCTTGAAGACACAAGGAGATAGATGCTTGGATCCGACTCTTTCTTCTTCTTCAAGAATTGGCAAGTCTTCTCCAAGTCTTCCCATGAGTGCACCATGGCTCCAACAAGCTTCTTCGCTTTTGTTCTCGTGATGGGACCTGTTGGGACTTGAAGTGAAGCCTCTTCTTGTATCATCTTTGGTTCTTGGCTACTCACGCGTGTATTATCCCCTCCTTCTTCAAAAGGATTTGACCTCAAATCCGTGGGATCTACACCAAAAGAAATCAAGTTAGTTGTGTTGAAGCTAGAACTCACATTATACTTACCTTGAAGATCCAATTGATAAGCATTTTCGTTGATCTTCTTTGTGATTTGGAACGGTCCATCAATCAATGGCTTGAGTTTTGAATCTTTTTGTTCTGGGAATCTATCTTCCTCAAGTGAATCCACACCCATTCTCCTTCTTTGAAAGTTTGTGCCGTGCGCCCTTTGTTGGCATGTTTGGTATAATACTCGGTCTTAGCCTCTTTGTTGGCTTTAGCTTGTTCATGTAACAACTTCACTTGCTCGGCCTTCTTATCACCACCTACACTTATGCTTTCACTTAAAGGTAGAGGTATTAAATTCAAAGGGGTGAGAGGAACTTAACCCTAGACAAGCTCAAAAGGAAAAAACTTAGTAGTAGAATGCTTTGCTAAATTGTATGCAAATTCGGCATGAGGCAAGCATTCTTCCCATGATTTCAAATTCTTTTTTATTAAAGCTCTAAGAAGCATAGCCATGATTCGCCTCACAACTTTAGTTTGTCCATCCGTTTGAGGATGACAAGTAGTGGAAAACAACAATTTAGTGCCAAGTTTACTCCGTAATGTTCTCCAAAAATGTCTCAAAACTTAGTGTCTCTATCCGAAACTATAGTCTTAGGCATACCATGCAACTTAACTACTTCCTTAAAGAACACGTTTACAATGTTAGACGCATCATCCGTCTTATGACCTGGTATGAAATGAGCCATCTTAGAAAATCTATCAACTACTACAAAGATGGAGTCATGGCCGTGTCTAAGAACAAAATCCATAGACACATCATGCCACAGATTCGATGCACTAGGGAGAGGAGTATACAAATTGAGAGGCTGGGATTTAACCTTGGCTTGTTTGCACTTGATGCATTGAGGACATATCTTCTCCACGTCATTCCTCATGTGTGGCCAAAAGAAATGGTATTGAGCTACATTCATGGTTTTATCTACTCTAAAGTGTCTCATTAGGCCGCCACTATGAGCTTCCCTAATCAACAACTCTCATATAGATCCATTAGGTACACACAAACGATTCTAAAAGAACAAATACCCATCAAGAATGTAATAATGATCCAGGCCATGAGTTAAACATTCAGCATATACACTCTTAAATTCAAGATCATCATCATATAAGTCTTTCAATTGCTCAAAGCCTAAAAGTCTAGCATCTAAGCTAGAGAGAAGAGTGTACCTCCTTGATAATGCATCGACTACCACATTATCTTTACCTTGTTTGTAAGCTATGACTTATGGAAATGTCTCAATGAATTCTACCCATCTAGCACGCCTTTTATTCAACTTGTGTTGGCCCTTGTGATGCTTAAAGGATTCGTCATAAGTGTGAATGACGAACTCCTTAGGCCAAGGATAGTGTTGCCAAGTTTTTAATGCTCTCACAAGCGCATACAACTCTTTACCATAGGTTGGGTAATTCAAAGTTTATCCTCCAAGCTTCTCACTAAAGTAAGCAATGGGTCTCTTTTCTTGCATAAGGACAACTCCAACTCCAAGGCCCGATGCATCACATTCCATCTCAAAGGTTTTGGAGAAGTCCGGAAGCACTAACAAAGGGGTATTTATTAGTCTCTCCTTCAAGACTTGAAAAGCTTTTTCTTGAGCATCCTCCCATTTGAATCCCACTAATTTCTTGATAACCTATGAGTAGGGCAACTAAGGTGCTAAAGTCCTTCACAAACCTTCTATAGAAGTCGGCTACACCATGGAAGCTTCTCACTTCACCTACTGTCTTGGGAGTTGGCCATTCTCTAATAGCTTCGACCTTTCCTTCATCCACTCTCACGCCTTCAGCTCGCACCACAAAACCAAGGAAGATTAGGTTATCCGTTCCAAATGTACGTTTAGCCAAATTAGCATAAAGTTCTTCGTTCCTTAGCACTTCTAGAACCGATTCTAAGTGATTAGCATGCTCTTCTAAGTTCTTTCTATAAATCAAGATATCATCAAAATATACTACCACAAATAAGCCTATAAACTTCCTAAGAACATGGTTCATTAATCTCATGAAGGTGCTTGGAGCATTGGTTAAGCTAAAAGGCATCACCAACCAATCGTATAGGCCATGTTTAGTTTTGAAAGCTATTTTCTATTCATCTCATTCTTTCATTCTTATTTGATGATATCCACTCTTTAATTTTATCTTAGAGATTATATTAGAGCCATGAAGCTCATCTAGCATGTCATCTAAACGTGGAATGAGATGGCAAAACTTAACCGTTATATTATTGATTGCTCGGCAATCAACACACATGTGTCATGTTCCATCCTTTTTGGGGACCAAAATCACAAGGAATGCACATGGGCTCAAGCTCTCTCTTATGTATCCATCTTCCATGAGTGCCTCCACTTGGTTTTATAGCTCATTCGTCTCTAGAGGATTGGTTCTATAAGCCGGCCAATTGGGGAGAATAGCTCCGAGTACAAAGTCTATTTAATGTTCAGTGCCTCGCTTGGGTGGTAAGCCATGAGTCTCTTCTTCACCTGAAAAGACATCTCTATACTTGTGCAAGAGATTACTAAGAATACTTAGAAACTCCGGTGAAGGATTAGTAACACAAGAATGAGTCTTTTTGGAGACAAATAATAAAACAGTTTATTGAGCATGAAGAGACTTTCTTACTACGCTTTGGTTGACGAAGAAGTTGGAGACCTTCTTGGTGGGGGTAGACTCGTCCTTCTTCCTTAGATGAAGTTGGTATTGAGCCACTTCGTGAGGAATCATTTGCAGTAAGATGATCCCCTTGCCCGTATGCTCAAATCTGTACTTATTATTGAAGCCGTCATGAACCACACGTCGATCAAATTGCCAAGGCTTTCCCAAAAGGATATGTCCAGCCTCCCTAGGAAACTCATCACATAGAATATCATCCTCATACTTGCCTATAGCAATTGGGACCTTCACTTGATGAGAAACTTTTAGCTCTCCCTCGACACTAAGCCATTGTAAGCGATATGGCTTTGGGTGCTTCTTCATATCTAGCCCAAGTTTCTTGACCATGGTAGTACTAGCCACATTAGTACAGCTTCCTCCATCTATGATAAGGATACACACCTTCTTGTTCACAAAGCATCTCGTGTGAAACAACTTCAAAACTCGTCTAGCAACCAAGAGCTCTCCTTGGGCAACTTCTTCTTCACATTCTTCAGGAGAGTTCTCATCTTCTTCCTCTTGCTTGCCCTCTTCATCCTCAGATATATACTCCCCATCATCAAGAAGAATCATCACTCTCTTATTGGTGCATTCATTAGCATAATGTCCTTGACCTTGACACTTGAAGCATTTAACATCCCTAGCTCTGATTGGATTGGCAATCCCTTTGTCTTTGTCTCTAAAGGTAGTAGGTTGTTCATTGACTCCTTCAAATTGGTCGTTGAAGCCATTGGCTTCTTAGTCACATTCCAATCCTTAGTGTAAGTCAGCTTGTCCTTGGCCTATTGTGACTTGAAAGGGGCCTTTCCTTTCCTTTGCGTTTGATTTGTTGCTCTATCATCACAGCATTGTGAAGCATCTCCTCTAGCTCCAAGTAGTGTTGGAGTTCCAAATGATCTTGAATCTCTCGGTTAAGCCCACCAATGAAGCGAGCCATAGTTGTTTCACAGTCTTCTCTAATATCAACCCTTAGGAGAAGCATCTACATCTCTTGAAAGTAATCCTCTACGGATCTAGAACCTTGAGTCAATCTCCCTAGCCTTTGAGGTCACAATGATGATGATTAGGCACAAATCTTCTTCTCATGGCCGCTTTGAGCTTGGTCCATGTCTCAATGGGATGCTCTCCATTTCTCCTTCTTGAGGTAACCAATTGATCCCACCAACTGAGGGCGTAATCATGGAACTCAGTAGCTGCCATCCTGACCTTGTTAACCTCAGAGTACCAACAACACTTGAAAACGAGTTCAATCTTCTTTTCCCACTCTAAGTATGCATCTGGGTCACACCGTGATAGGCAAGCTAGAGGGATTGCACAAGCTTGATTCACAAGTCCTTAAAGTGAGAGACCACCATGTACGACCGTGAGAGCTATTTCTCCCGCCTCCTTTTCGTCCTTTCCTCTTTTGCCCCTTAACTTTATCAAGATAACAATTATCTCTTTCACTTTTCCCCGTGGCTAAGGATTGGATGATAGCTTGAAGTCGTACAATGTGGTCCCGGATGTGTGAGCGAGCGAAAGGACCACACGCACGGCCAGCTGGTCAATAAGCAAGAAACAAGCACTTTTGGTGCACAAGTTCTTCTTCAACCTAGAACAAAAATACAAAAACAAACCAGCAATCAGTCCTTGGCAACCATTTATACACGTTTTCAAATTTAAACAAGATAATGCAAAACAACCGATTTATTCAAACAAATAGATGAAAACTCTCTTGGCAAAACTCGTCGACAAGAAAGCTTAAATCTTTTCAACGATGCAAAAAATTTAAGCACAAGAAATCTCAAAACGCTTGGACAAAGTTATGATCTTGACACCCAAGTAACAAAAACGAATAAAACGAAGAAAGCCAGAAACTTTTTGATAAATTCGAATCAAGCAACACCAAAAAAAACTCAGCAAAGCCAGATCCAAACTAAACAAATCATAATCAAGAAAAAAGTAGAAATCTTTTTGGGATTTTCTTTTAGATATACTACTAAAATGACTTAAAAACGAAGAAAGTCGAAAACATTCGAAGGGAGAAAGAACACTCCTTGAGATTATGTTAGAGATTCTCTAAGCTGGCTCTTGATACCACTTGATACACGTCCCCTTGATGAAGTTATGCCTTTGGAGTAGAACTAGCCTTAGACCGACGTCTTGAGGCGGCCACAAGTTCAAATCTCCCAAACCCTAAGCACAAAGAGCACGAAACTTGTTAGATCTAGATAATGGGTGAAAAGATCAAGAATAGTCGAGAGAGAATGGTAAGGAATGAAGAAATAGTCGAGGGTTTGAAATGAGGTTGTCGGGTACGACCGTGTACGGCTACGCCGGCTGTACAAGGAGAATGTTGTGTGATTCTCACGACCAGATGACTTCAGATCGAGTTGAAACTTGTTGTAGGTTCCTTTGAGTGAATATGATGAAGATCAGTCGAGGTAGATCCGAGCGTTTGAAAGTTTCTGTCAGGGGAGTATGCTCGCGCCGTACGAGAGGGTACGCCTCGCCGGGCCATAGAAACAAAATTCTCTGAGTTTAATGTCCATATGAACTCCGATATTGACGATAATTGGTGGAGATGAATCTTAGGGAAAATAGGGAGGATCGATCAAAGCATAACCGACAGAGCACCAACGGAGGATGGCGAGTGGCGATGAGGTGGCGGTGCGTGCACAACGGGTGATTGATCCGGTACAATGGCTTCAAACGATGATAAACTCTCTTGGTTTTTTATTTCAAAATGTTAGCTAAGGGAAAAGTTTGGACATAAGAGGGTTTAAATACTCAAGGAAAGGAAGGGAGCCCTAAACAAGTGGGCAAAACGCAAAACTTAAAAGGGAAAACGACAAGGACGTGTCTTGAGAGGTAACAATCATATTCTTGGCTAAGTGTTCGGATGACTCTCTTGGCGCGTTTTGGAGACTATGAGGTGGTTCATGTGAAATGAGGCTCATTAAAATTTTTGATGGGAAAACCCATTTGGGACAAAACCCATCAAGGGAAAAGAGTACCCCAAACCTTCTCAAGTTTCGAACTAGTCTCTTGAAGACACAAGGAGATAGATGCTTGGATCTGAATATTTCTCCTTCTTAAAGAATTGGCAAGTCTTCTCCAAGTCTTCCCATGCGTGCATCATGGCTCAAGCAAGCCTCTTCGCTTGTGCTCTCGTAATGGGACCTGTTGGGACTTGAAGTTAAGTCTCTTCTTTGTCATCTTTGGTTCTTGGCTACTCACACGTGTATCATCGGTATAAGCCATTTTCTCCATCTTGCTTTCAATACTGGCCTAGGCTCACCGGTGTGGTCACTGGTACTCTCGTTCCAGTGTTGCTCGGTCGATATAGCTAGCCGGTTTTATCTTCTTCACTCCAAAATTGTTCTCTTTGACCGGTTTCTCAGTTTTTGCTCAATTTCGAACCTGAAAAATGCTATGCAATGCATATGCAAACTAATTGGACCTAAATCCAACCTAAACTAATGAACAACAAATGAAAACTGAGTGTTAAAATTGTCAAAATCACTACATATCAATGGGCATGCTTCCTTGACTGTAGAAGGACCTGATTATCAATGGGCATGCTTCCTTGACTACAAAATCACTACATACTAATCGTCAAAATCACTACATATCACGGTGAGGTCATGTCCAGGGTGTTGTAGTGGTGAGTTGCGGTGGAATGGCGGTGGAGGTGGGTCACGAAGCGACGAAGGAGTGAAGTGGAGGAGGAATGGTGGAAGATGGGTCAAGAGAAAGTGAAAGATGAAGGTTTCGGGTCGAGGGTGAAGAGATCCGACGATAGCGTCGGTGGAACGATATGTCTACAATGAGGGAGACGAAAGAAGGCGGTACGGTGAGGCGATGAACGAATGAAGTGGATAGGGAATTAACATGAAACGAATGGACCACTAAGGCTATGGAGAGACCTTAGATACACCAAATATGTTGAGATAAGACACACTCAAAGCTTCATCTCTAGATATGACACACACTAGATCAGGGGCCTTGTTAGAACCTTGGTTGAGAAAACCACTTTGGATAAAACCCAACCTAGGAAAAAGAGTGGCTAACCTAAGATGAATCGTGTTGTAGATGGTTAGGCAATGAACCGAGTAAAGCTATTCTTCAATCTCCACTTGCTTGGTTTGCTCCTCGAAGTTCTTCCACACGTGCATCATTGCTCCAACAAGCCTTTGAGCTCTTGTTTTGGTCATTGCCCTAGAGAGGACCTCGAGGGAGTGCTCTTCTAGCTCAACTTCTTGGCCTTGATCCTCCGTGATCATATTACGC
>OVAO01000136.1:0-21174 GCA_900406285.1 Biscutella auriculata
CTGCAGTTTGACTGTGACCGTAATCTTTTCACAAAGGTTTCTGGTATTTTTTTCTATGGTCTCCTTCTCTATATATACGGCATTTTAGTAACAGAGAACAATGATAATGCATTCAAATGAAAGACATGGGTCCTTTATGATATTTCCTTGGCCTAGAAGTTGCAGGATCCTCCAAAGCCATTTAGATTGGTCAAAGGAAGTACGGCCTAGATCTTCTTGAAGACACGAATCTCTTGGATGTGAAACCGTGTTCAATTCTCATGGATCCAACAGTTCATTTGACCCTTGACATTGGTATTACTCTCTCTAATCCTACGCCCTACAAAGAGCTCACAGGGAAAGTTTTTATATCTGACAATAACAAGACGAAACATCATCTTTGCTGTTACAAGCTAAGTCAGTTTCTATCTACACCAACTGATGTTCACTTGGTAGCTACTCAAAGGATAGTACATTATCTCATATTTAACCCTGCTCAAGGTATGTTCTACTCTCGGTCAGCCAAACTTTTCTTAAACAGTTTTACAGACGATGATTGGACATCTTGCTCTGATTCAAGAAGATTAATTTCTGGTTATTGTGTCTATTTAGACGACTCTCTCATCTCTTAGAAATGTCGTGAGTTGAAGTAGCACAAAAGCTGACTATCGTGCTTTAGCAGATGCGACATGTGAGTTGTTGTGGATTGTGCAATTATTAAAGAAGCTTCACGTCAAACTCTCTTGTCCCGCAAAATTATTATGTGACAACAACTCAACTATGTATATTGCCTCGAATTCGATATTTCATGAAATGACTAAACACATTGAAGTTGACTGTCACAAAATCCATAATCAATTAAAGATTTGATTTTCTCAACATATTTCATGTTTCTACAAAGAACCAACATACTGACATTTTGACAAAATGATAGACTCGCCAACGTCTATGTACGGAGGAGGAAGCCCGATACAGAGCAGGAGAAATGATTTTAACTCTTTGGTCCTAGACATTTTTGGTTCCGTTTATGTTGTGAGGCTATTTCCGGTTTAATGTCGGTTTGTTCTCGTTAGCCATTTATCTTATAGTAGGCATGATTGAATCTGAGGAGGGTATCGAGTCTTTTGTTGTCTAGAACTTTCTGGTTCTTGGACTAAGGAGGATTCGATCGAGTTTATGAGATCGAATTGCTCTTGCTTTGTAAAGACATTTTCGTTTACATTCAATCAATACAAGATATTTACTATTCTGGGTACATTGAGCTTAACAAACTGGTGCATTTGTGACTAGGGTTCGTTCACGCGTTCTTCCGCGGCTCCTTCACTGTTCATTCCTCGCCGTTCTTTGCGCCTATCGAGGAGTTCGCGTTTCCGGTTCTTTTTCTGCGCTCGCGGCGCTGCAGATTTTTCCCTTTCCGTTTGTTTTTTCTTTCAAGATAGCCCCATCGCGAGTTTCCTTGTCTTCGGGAGCCCGATGCCAGAAACAAAGGCTCAACGTCTAGCTAGAGAGGCGAAAGAGAAACAGACTCTCGAAGGTCACTCCGAATCTAGTATTGTCGATGACCAGGGAGCTAAAGATTCCGACAACATCATCAAAGATGACTCACGTGAGATCAATCCAACCATGGAAGCTCTAGCGATTTTTGAGCAACGAACATCGGATCATTTTAATCAGCTGGAATCTTCTTTAGTTGCGACGGTGGAAGCTACTTTGGCTCGGGTCTTGGCGGATCGTGACAAGGACACCGTTTTTCGAGCTGGGAGTCAATCTGAACAACAGCCAACGGCTCAGGATAGATACAAACACCACTCTCAAGATATTCGCTACGAGAGACTCGAGACCCAGAACCGGCCACTTGCTCGCATGGGTCAATCCAATCTCCAGGTAAGTGATCCTAATTTGGAACCAGACCGTAGTTTTAGATAACAATCGGATATTAGAATGGTTTTCGCTAGACAGGACCCTAAGAGCAACTCCAACAATAAGTTTTTATACTAAGTATCTAAACAATAAAATAATAATATTTGTACTTCAAGTTTTAGTTAAGAATTCCAAACCATTACTTTTAAAAAACATGATCCATTGGTAAGTTCTAAAATTTGGAGTTCTTAAAAAAAAATATTAAGTACCAAAGCTGAAATCCTCTAGTTTTACAGCACAATTTTCTGTGAGAAGAGATGATGAGACCAGATTGGTATGTGCAATTGGTGGATTGAGTTGGTGCATGTAGTCAAGGCAATATGCTAATCCCATTACGATTCTTAACCGCATTCTCCAATCCAAGTGTTCTGATTCTTTATCTGTAACAAAAAGGATTTGTTTCTCATTTGGTGAAAAGCATTCAAGCTATATTTACAGTTACAGATACTAGACAAGATTTGTTTGAACAAAAAGTTTGAAGCACACCATTACTTATGTCACTGGTTTCTCTTTACTAATATAAAAAGTTTAGTATTATTTGTTTCAGCAGTTTGATCGAGATAGAAGGTTGAAACTTCAAACAATGTAATGTCATCACATAAACGATTCTAACTTAACAACCAAAATCAATCTCTATCAGTTTAAAGCAAGAACGAACCATAGAGAGAAACCAAAACCAAAACCACTAATGATTTGCAGCGAAACAAACATGAGAAAGACATTCTTTGATTCTAATCTTGACCAGTCACATTCAGCAGCGAAGAAACAAACCCCAAAAAACGGATTAAAATCACCAAAGAGCAAACATAAATTTCCCTTGTTCCAAAGAACCCTAGGCAATAATCTCGAACAGATCACCAAACATTGAATTAGGTATGTCTAACATCGAATGGAGGACAACATGAATCCAAGTCCAAAGATACACTAGATTGAAGTTAAATCCATGTTTAAATTTTGTTGACGAAGATAGAAGCTGGTACTTACAAATTAGTGAAATCTCACATTTGAGAATAGATCTTTCCCCAATCTCTCTTCAATATTAAGAAAATCTAAACCTGAAAACACAAAGCAAAATAGAGGATATGAACTAAAACACACAAGGAACTGGAATCTGTATCTACGCGTAATTAAACAGATTGAAAAAACAAAGCAGTGAAACAAAATCCTCTCTACCTTCGTCTTGCAGCGACCAAAGATCTTCGCCCATCGTCTTCGCGAACTTTTTTTTTTCTCTCTGGTTCGGCAAAATGAGAAGAGAAACGACATCTCCCCTTTCGATTTTGGTTTCATAACTTCAACACGAATCATAAGCAGACGCGTGGCACTTCTGAATCGACTCTGAAATCTCTCAAACCAGAACCGATTCTTCAACTTTAATTTCTTTTTCTTTTTTTTTTTGGGTTGTGAACCCCAAAATTATGGGTCTGAACCCTGCATTGAGGCTGCTCTAAGGAGACTCTACCTAGGATGGATATGAGAGCACAAACGGTTAAAATAGAACAAAGGGAACAATTTCCTAGACAGGAGCAACGAGATTATAGTGATTTTAGGGACCGTACTGAAGCTAGACTAACATCTTCTAGGGATCGAATGCTTAAACGTATTGAAATGCCCATGTGTAACGCTGACGACATCTATGGCTGGTTATCTTTAGCTGAACGTTTTTTCAGGATTGGTCGACATGATGACCGTGATAAATTGGATTTGGTCTCTATGAGTATGGAAGGTGTTGTGCTCGCTTGGTTTAACTCTGAAATGGAATATCAACCTTTTGAACATTGGTGGGATTTTAAGAGTAGATTAATCTCGCGCTTCAGCAAACACGCGATGCATTCGCCCAAACAACTATTCCTTGCAGTGAAGCAACTTACGACATCAGAAGCTTACATCAAGGAGTTCGAAACCCTCTTATCATTAACTCGTGGACTCGACTCAGACACAATTGCAGGGGTGTTTATGAATGGGCTGTCTCCAGCTCCGAGGGAGGTCGTGGAAATGCTTAAACCAGGGGATCTTACAAAAATGAAAATGTCAGCACGACATATGGAAACTACAGCAGTTTATCAACGAGTATGTCTTGACACTTCCAAGCCAGTTTATGCTTCCAAGCTCACGTCTACTCCGAATCCGGTTTGGAAGCCTAAACCAAGCGCTAGTCCAGCACCACCACCGCGACCTTGGGTACCTCACAATGCTCGTCCTCAGCTGAAACTATCCGACGCAGAAGTTCGTGACTGAAAACAAAAGGATCTCTGTTTTAAATGTGATGAAAAATGGCAGTGGGGTCATAAGTGTTTGAACAAGGAACTGTAGGTCCTAATAGTCTTCCATGGTTGTGAGGTTGAGATTTTAGATCAGGAGGTGATCGATGAACCTACACCAGCAAACGATCCCGAACTAATGGTTCTCTCTTTCAATTCCTTTGTGGGGATGCATTCACCCAAGACAACTAAGCTACAAGGAACGATCAATAAGACGAAACTCGTGGTCCTAATTGACAGTGGCGCATCACACAATTTCCTTTCACCATTGACGGCTTCAAAAGCTGGACTTCCGGTCACTCCCTTGCCCAACTTAGACGTTCTCTTGGGTAATGGTGTCACGGTGCATGGGCTGGGCATTTGCAGATCGGTGACAATGCGTATTTCGGGAGTCGATTTCTGCACAGATTTCATCACGTTGGAATTAGGTGGAGCGGATGCCATCCTAGGAGTACAATGGCTTGAAATGCTGGGAATATGTCAAGTGGACTGGCGCAAACAGGAGTTGTCTTTTCACTATCAGGGACGTGACATTACATTGTATGGGAATCCCGATTTGCACGGCACTACGTCTTTGAAGACGTTATTGACGGATTCTTCACGTATCACAACACCGACGGAATGGACTACTTCTGCCAACAGACAGCCGCTAGTCGACTCTGCATCTCTAGCTCCATCGGTTTTGGAGGTACTGAAGGAATTTGCAGCGGTCTTCGATTTACCTACCGGTCTACCACCAGTCCGAGGTCATGAGCACGCTATCACGTTGCTGCCAGGATCGATACCGGTCTCGGTGCGACCATATAGGTACCCGCACGCCAGCACAACAACTATGGAACAAATGGTGAACGATATGCTTGCTTCGGGCATCATTCGTCGCAGTCAGAGTCCTTTCTCGAGCCCGATTCTTTTGGTGAAGAAAAAAGATTCCAGTTGGCGTTTTTGCGTCGATTACCGAGCATTGAACAAGGTGACAGTGTTAAACAAGTTCCCCATTCCGGTAATTGATCAGCTATTAGACGAACTTCATGGTGCAACGATTTTCTCCAAGTTGGATCTCCGTTCCGGTTACCATTAGATTCGTATGAAGGAAGAAGACATAGAGAAAACTGTGTTTCGCACACATGACGGCCATTATGAATTCGTGGTAATGCCATTTGGTCTTTCGAACGCTCCAGCCACTTTTCAGGCTTTCATGAACGAGATTTTTCGACCGTTTCTGCGTCATTTCGTGTTAGTTTTTTTTACGACATCTTGGTATACAGCAAAACAGTAGAGGATCACGTCCAGCATTTGCGCCAGGTTTTTCGGGTTTTTCAGCAGCAAACCCTCTTTGCCAATAAGAAGAAGTGCACCTTCGCTGAGACAAAAGTGCAGTATCTGGGTCATCTTATCTCTGCTCGTGGGGTAGCAACTGATCCGAGTAAGACCGACGCTATGAAATCTTGGCCAGCTCCGCGTTCTGTGAAGGCTTTACGGGGCTTTCTTGGTCTCACAGATTACTACCGTCGTTTCGTCAGAGATTATGGCCTTATCGCGCGTCCTCTCACATCTCTTTTGCGACGCGATCAGTGCCTTTGGTCCACCACTGCTCAAACAGCGTTTGAAAACCTCAAAAACGCCATGGTTTCAGTTCCGGTGCTCCGTTTACCAGATTTTTCAGATATTTTTGTAGTCGAGGCAGATGCTTCAGGTTTCGGTATAGGGGCTGTTTTGATGCAGCAGAAGCGACCCATTGCTTATTTTAGTCATGCGTTAACCTCACGAGAGAAACTCAAACCAATCTACGAGAGGGAATTAATGGCTATTGTCCTCGCGATTCAGAAATGGAAACATTACCTATTGGGATGCCGTTTTCTGGTTCATACAGACCAGAAAAGTCTGAAATACCTACTTGACCAGCGTGACATTTCTTTGGAATATCAGAAGTGGTTGACGAAATTGCTGGGTTATCAGTTCGATATCATCTACAAACCCGGTTTGGAGAACAAGGCGGCGGATGGGTTATCTCGTGTGGCCACTGATTCTATTCCACAGCTCCATTCACTGCTATTTGCCCTTACTGTTCCAGCGGCTTTACAGTTGCAAGATCTTATTGCAGAAACAAAGCAGGATTCTGAAATTCAAGGTTTGTTCACTGCGGTTCAGAACGGTACTAACACTAATCCCAAGTTCTCCATTCGACATGACGAGCTCTATTGTGATCTCAGCCTCATCGCGATTTATTCCTCTCTTGCTGACGGAAGGACACGACAGTAAGCTTGGGGGACACGGCGGAGTATTGAAAACATTCCAGCGAATTCGGTCTTGGGTGTACTGGTCAGGCATGCGGAAACACATCGCTCGCTTTGTCTTTGAATGCGGAAGCTGCCAGAGGAATAAGTACTCTACATTGCATCCAGCGGGTCTGTTACAACCACTGCCAGTACCAACAGCAGTTTGGAGTGATATCAGTCTCGATTTCATCTAGGGACTCCCACTCTCGGGAGGTATCAATTCTATACTGGTAGTAATAGATCGTTTTAGTAAGTATGGCCATTTTCTGGGTCTGAAACATCCGTTTTCTGCGTTTGATGTTGCTAATATTTTCTGTCTCAATATTGTGAAATTACATGGGTTTCCTAGTTCTATTGTATCTGACCATGACAGAATTTTCCTAAGTTCTTTTTGGAAGGAATTGTTTAGACTTTCAGGTACTTCGCTTAAGTTCAGCTCAGCGTATCACCCGCAAACTGACGGGCAGACGGAGGTGTTGAATCGTTGCCTAGAAACCTATTTACGTTGTTTCACTTCTGATCACCCGAAGCGCTGGTCTTCCTTTCTTCATTGGGGCGAGTTTTGGTACAACTCCTCATACCATACAGCCATCAAGACTACCCCTTACAACGTCTTGTATGGTCGCTCCCCACCATCCCTTTTGTTTTTTGAGGAAGGTTCAACAGCGAATGCGTCATTGGAGCAGCAATTGAGAGAACGAGACGCGATGTTGAACGAGATCAGAGAAAGACTCCTCCATGCACAACAACTCATGAAGAACAACGCGGATAAACAGCGGCGCGATCTTGAGTTTGACGTGGGGAACATGGTGTTTGTAAAACTTCAACCATACCGACAGCAGACTGTTACACGTCGGCTCTACCAGAAGTTGGCTGCTCGGTACTATGGTCCCTTCGAAATCATCTCCCGAATCGGACAGGTCGCCTATGAGCTGCAACTTCCAGCGGGATCGAGGATCCACCCAGTTTTTCATGTTTCTCGCCTCAAGCCGGTTTTGGGCGTTGGCCATCAGGTACATCCTCTCCCCTCTTCTTTTTCTCCTACTGACGAGCTCATTGTGTGTTAGAGGCTGTTGAGGATACACGCTACAATGCGGAGGGCCGATTGGAGCTGTACGTCAAGTGGAAGGGCTTGGCTGATCATGATTGCAGCAAGGTAGGGATTCGCGAATTTCAACATCACTTTCCAGAATTTTCGCTTGAGGACAAGCTGAGTTTCGACGGTTGGGGTAATGATAGACTCGCCAACGTCTATGTACGGAGGAGGAAGCGCAATACAGAGCAGGAGAAATGATTTTAACTCTTTGGTCCTAGACATTTTTGGTTCCGTTTAAGTTGTGAGGCTATTTCCGGTTTAATGTCGGTTTGTTCTGGTTAGCAATTTATCTTATAGTAGGCATGATTGAATCTGAGGAGGGTATCGAGTCTTTTGTGGTCTAGAACTTTCTGGTTCTTGGACTAAGGAGGATTCGATCGAGTTTATGAGATCGAATTGCTCTTGCTTTGTAAAGACATTTTCGTTTACATTCAATCAATACAAGAGATTTACTATTCTGGGTACATTGAGCTTAACACAAAATTGTGAACTTCATCTCAATTCCATTTGATTCTATCAAAAGCGTCAATCTCAAGCCTATATCTTCCTTCTCCAATTCCAATTTAAGCTTGAGAGGGTATATTAGATCAATCATTTATATCAATTAGCATTATGTTAGTTTTTGTTAGCTTGTTTGTTCAGTATGTTCTTTTGTATTTAATCGATTGTACAAATTCATATTACAGTTAATGATATATTTTATGACTTCAATCTTCTTATTCTTCCTCTCGTTCATCTTCAACAAGAACTAAATCAGAACTTGTAAAATACACATTTCTGATACGAGATGGCAATTTCTCGTATAGAAGAATAGATCTGTGGGCCTATTGATTGACCTTAGATGCGAACCGATCGACTGCTATTTAAGAGAAGATAAGAAGTTCTTCTATCGTTCATTCTATTAGACATATATTTTAAGTTCTTTTATATCACAAACTAATTAAAAATATATATTAAAACAAATATTTGTTTCAATTAATATTTTTATTAAGCAATTATTATCATTTTGTACTTGGTTTGATTATCAAAATAACTGATTTAAGTTTTTATAGTTAATATAATTTGGTATAAAATGTTTTTTTAATAATTATAATATATATGTTTTAACGTATCACTTTATCACATTCTGTTTTCCCCCATATCACTGTAGCACTTTGTTTTTCCACATATCACTTGTTTTTAGTGTTTTGGTAACACTCGTGTTTCAGCGACCTAACTGAACCAAGAAAGACCTGGGCTATGATACGGATTGGTTAAGATCAAATGATCGAGAAAAGTTGTACTTTGCTAGAGGAAAATTATAATTTAATCGAGAAAGTTTAATTTGACTGAAAAATGAATAAACTGAACAATCCACTCAAGTTGCATAGGGACTTAAGTAGGTTTGGGTGAACTACTAAGCCTAATGATCGTACCAGACAACAGGGAGTGTACGTGGGTGTACGGAACAGCAGAGAACTTATTGTGTTCGAACATTTTTGGTCGAATTCATGCTGAATGGTCGGTTCGACGACAAGATTGGTCAGAATTTCGACAAGGATGTTAGGTTTCAGAGAGCCTTGGTCCGAATAAGATTTGTCGTCAGATTGAGAGTTTGTGGCACACACAAGGGGTTGTATCCGTCTGGTCACGCGAAATCAGTTCATTGTCCAATATTTCCAGGATGGTGGAATAGTCAGAGAGTTGCATAGATCATATGAAATAGTCTGGGAATCATCTGACCATATAGATGTGGATCTGGTTAAACCGTCCTAGATATTCGAATCAGCTGCAGCAAATCCCTAGGATTTTTTTGAATATGTTGGAATATATAAGTCCAAACGGTGAGAAAATCTAGGAAATCAGTTGGAACTGAAATTTGCATAAAATCTGTTACGAATTAGCAATATACCGTCTATAAACCGACATCGTACCATTGTTGTACCGCTACCGGACCACGATAGATATGTGGGATCCAGACTAAGTGTTTCAGAGTCAAGATGTGTCAGACCTTGATCGAGCCATTTGTGAACCAAGATCAAAACTAGATAAAACTAATATCTAAGCTAGACTGATTGTGTGGCTGAGGTTAGTCACTAAATCGTGATTTGCTTGTCATATGTGATCCAATCGAGTTTTTATCACTTTGTGGGATAAAAAAGTTGACTAAAAGGGCATGATGCTAGCTAGTGGGCAGTGTACTAATCCAATTGAGGATAGATCACTGTGTTGGTTATACGGTGTGGGTGGAGGGACCTAATGTTGTCGGGTCATGGTGGTCGGCCTTGTTTAGTTGATACATGTGTGGTCAAGATCGAAGGTGATATACTTGGGGCTAATTCTGTCTGGATTGAGTACTGACTGGATGTTTCGACAGTTTTCTAATACAAGAGTGTCGAGACCAGATGGATGGACTGATATTTGGCACAATGTGGATTGATCATGTTCTTAGGGTGGTGAGGCGCCTAAGGCTTGGATTGGTTGTCTCGAGCTTATGTGAATCAATTATCTAGTTCTACTCATGATGGTGCGACTTAGTATCATTGATTGATGCATGTGCTGAATGGGACATATCAAACATTCTCACTACGCAAATTTATTTAGCTGAATTGCTTCCTTTGTGTTCCAGATTATCTAGGTTTGTGGCAGTGATCACTACAAGAAAAACGTTCATTGATAACACGTAAATATAGTTATCATAGATCTATCATAGTGTTACCATAAACGATGTTTCTGCCCCAGCTATCATAGGTATGACCATGTTATAGCGTTAATATGTATGTGCTATTATATCGGTGCATCTAAGATAGCGTTTTTGGACATTTGCTATTATGCTAGTGTAATTTACGATAGCGTTTGTGGTACAATGCTATTATACGTGTCAGGCTTATAATAGCGTTTCTAAAACACTGCTATTATATAAAATTAATTCAAATTATATATTATATTTAAAATTAAAATTAAAATTAATTAAATATATATTTTAATTATTCAAAAATAAAATCAAATAAATTAAATATATTAATTTTATTTATTAAATATTAAATTTACCAATTATATAAAAAAAATTACATAAAATACAAAAAATATAAAATATAAAAAAATGAAAAACACATGGGTACAAAAAAAATTAAAGATAATACAAAAATACAAAAAATAGAAAAAATAAAACAAAAAAAGGAAAGCAGTTGTTTCGTGAAGATTCTCGCCGGAGAAGAGACGTGTGAAGATTCTGCCAGAGAAGAGAAAGCAGTCTTAGCAAAATCTCCGACTCCGCTCGAAGAAATCGCTCGACCCAGCCCCGAGTTAGTTTGTCGGCGGCGCATACCTCACCTGGACTGCTTCAGCCTCGCTTCCACGCTAGACGACTTGCCTCGCATTGTTGCCTCCGCTAGCCTCTCCACTACGGTCGACGACTCCCATCGCAGCATCACCTCCGCTCGCCTCTCCACCATGGTGACGACTCGCCTTTGCTCGCCATTGCGCAGTCATGAAGATGTATTGGCATGGGACGAGAGAGAGAAGGATTCATCGGAAATTAGAAGTTGTCTCGTGAATAGAGATGTTAGAAAAAATGGGGATTCATCGTAAATTGAAGAAGAAGAAGACCAAAAGTAGACTTCTAGGTTTGGATGATGAAGAAGAAGGTGAGAAGGAAACTTATGGGTTATGGTGATGAATCGATGATGAAGAAGAAGAAGATGTGAAGAGATTGTATATGTACGAGAGAGAGACATAGCAGAGAATGAGATTCAGAGGACTCCAAGCGACACAGAGAGAGAAGAGAAAAAAAATCAGAAAAAAGCTTTTAATCAGATCCGTTTTGGATATGTTATGTTTTAATCAAGGGTCTAAAATCATTAAGAGTGATCCTTGTGTTATATTTATCGGCCAGTAAAAAATTAAACAATAATAAAAGGGTGATAGCTATTTTCCATAATTAAGGGTGAATATGTTTTACTTTTCAGTTTTGTTTTAGTTTATGTATCAATTTTTTAATTTTTTATCTAAATATTTATTCATTCATTCTTTGTTGATAGTTTTATTTTCAATTTTTTTTATCTACATATTTATTTATTTTTGTTAATTGTTTCATTTTTCAATTATTTTGAGCTAAATATTATTTTGTAGTTTCATTTTTCAATTTACTTTTTTTATCTACATAATTATTCATTCTTTGTTAATAGTTTTATTTTCAATTTGTTTATAGAGTTTGGAGTTTCTTCAATTTGTTTTAGAGTTCAAGGGTTAGAGTTTTAGGGCTTATATGATTTATAATATATGATTTATGATTTAGTGTTTAGAGTTGAGTTTAGAATATATGAAATATGGTTTAAAATATGTGAGTATTAGAGTTTAAGGATTTAGAAAAAGGTTATATATATACTGAGTATTATAGTTTATAGTTAAGAATTTTAGATAAAGGTTAGAGTATTAGAGTTTACTATATATATATGTCTATATATATCGGGTTTAGATATGAAATTAGTTTTTAAAAAGTAGTATATAGTTTTTATTCGTGTGGAATTAAAATGTTGAAATAAGCTCAAACCATAATTCTCAAAACACAAGTATGAAGTATAACCTTTTATACACCATCTAACCCCCAAACCCTAAACACAAGTATGATTTCATTTTATATTATAATTTGCATTTTTGTTTTGTTCTCAAACACCAATTTTGTGTTTCAAACCTCAAAACCCCATATAGCCCCTAAACCACATATAACCTCTAAACCTCATCTAACCCCTAAACCTCATTTATAATTTTGACATACGATAACATTATATTAACACTATCATATCATTAAATTCTATAGGGCGGGAACTTAATTCCACCACATACAATTTTAAATCGTTTTCACTTGGTATGGCGGAATCAAATTCCCGCCATATGGAATTTAATGATATGATAACATTAATATAATGTTATCGTATGTCAAAATATTAAATATTTATTTTTTAAATTAACTATGTAAATATTTAAAAAGTTGATTATATTATTGAATATGTATTGAAATGTAACACTTTATATATATATATATATATATATATATATATATATATATCAAATATATATANATAGTTTTTATTTTTGTGAAATGGGTGTGTTGAAATAGCTCAAACTATAACCTCAAAACACAAGTATGAAGTAAACCATTTAACACAACATCTAACCCATAAACTCCATCTAATCCATAAGACCAAATAGAGGGAATTGGAAACATTTTGTGAAAAAAATTGGTAAGTGTTGTTCGTTAAAATTTCGTGAAATTTTATTCCAAGTGTTGGAAAACTCTAACACAACATATTTTTTGTGCTATTATATAGTATCGAAAATCTAACAAACATCTACAATCGCAGTTCTTAAATGCGTGTGGTCGCGAAGTGCTATAAAAAAAATTTGATTTTAATTTTTTTAGTTTTGTGAACTTAATTTACAATCTAATTGAACAAATTTGATGATGTAAGGGGTAATTAGCAAATGCTAGTTGGATAAAACATAATTTTAGTTCATTTTTAGAGAAATTATAGAATAGCATTTTTTTGTGCTATAACAGACGACTGAAAATTTTGAAAACTCTCAACGATAGCATTTAGGCAGTTCGTGCTATGGTGGAGTGCTATCAAGGAACATTTTTCTTGTAGTGGATGATTGAAACAACCGTGAGAAGTCAGGTGATGATGAAAACCGGCCGCAAGAAATCACATTAAAGTCAAGTATTGAATTATAATAGGTTGTTAACGAACCTTGCATGTACTTTAACCAATCTATGCTAAGTTATACTATTATTAATAAAAAGGCTTGTTAAGAATCAAAACCGTTGAAACTAAATAAATAAAAATGAAAAATTAATCAAGGATCTGACTGTATGATAAATTGAATTTTTCGGTGTAGTATAGTGGGTGGTTCAAATCAGTTTCGCAATGTAGTATAGGGTAAGTAAGTTGTCCAACCAACTCATGATGGATAACACACTAGTTCTATGGAGGGTTCACTACTAAGTGGAGTATATAGGTTTTGTTTTGTCACTAAACAATCATAAGCAAACAATATCAGTTAAGATGAAATTCAAAAATAAGAATAACGAATGGATCAGGACATTCAAACATGCAATCATTTTCATGCTAATATGGTTTAATTCACGTTATCAGGTTTATCCTATGTCTAAGAATGTCAAATTCAGATCATTTCACTCTCGTGATAAAAATCCATTTCCTAAGCATGCTACTACACAATCTCTTGGCAAGCATCATGATTAAGAAGCACTAAGCACAATTCTATTCAACAATCAATCAATAACTTAAACAATCTCTTAGAAAGAATTGACTAACAACCTATTCACTTGGTTCAGGAATTTTATCAAACACCTCTCGGGCAATAAATCTCTTATGATCTAGATTAGGTTAGTTACTCCTATTCTAGCATTAGATTCATGTATAGTTTGAGAATACTTGTTCTATTTCAGTTCTAAGCCATTTCTAGCAATCAAATCAGCCTATTCCTAACCCTAATCTATAAACTATAGGGGACTACTCACAAAACATGCCTAATCACTTTGGTTGTTTTTAGACATGGTTTGGGAGAGGAAACAAGAGAAAGAAATGGATATCAATAACAGTAATAATCAAAAGAGAAATAAAAAAACTTAAGAGAATAAAACTACTCACTAAAACAACTCAAAAGACTAACTAATGTTTTAGTTCATTTTGGCTCCCTTTTATACTTAGCCAAAAAAATAAGAAAAATAATGAAATTCGGAGGATGTGTACCGGTCAGACCCACCGGTGTGGGTGACCTGTCTATCTTGGCAGTTTTTTCATCTCTTGTGTCCCGATCAAGCTACCGGTCAAGTTTGTGACTGGTGTAGATCACCAATGTCTCGTCTCGGCATGCATGGGTGTGTGGTATGATGAGAGTATAATTTATCTCATATAGCCTATATTAATGATGGTTTTGGTGTTATTATTGACTTGATATTGGATTTCTTTAGTTGTTTTTACAAGATTGTAGGTTTATGACCAAAAGGAGTGCATTGTGTGGAAAACCGCTAAAACCGTCTAACCGAGCTCAAAACGAAACAATTCACAACTTCCAACCCATACACGAAGACATTCAAGGATATGCTTAAATCAAAGCTAGAGACGTCTAGTTTCCTCATAATTTTCCTCATTCCATTTGGAGTTATAAATTGAGAGTATTCTCATTTCTTGCAAACGTGCTCGTAGGAACCGATCAATATCCGGTGAAGATTGATGTATTGAAGCAATTTCCAGATCAGAAAGTGGAATTGGTCCACTATTTATGCAAACATATTTGAGTCAGCTTTCACGCCACCAAGTATGCATCATCTGGAGCTATAAAACTCAAGAAACCTTACCTAGGGTGCGAACATGTCATCACAACGTCCAATAGGTGGCCAGGGCCTTTTAGGCTCATCAAATGCGTGATTCTTTCAACCCTACCTTCTGAATATTCTAGAAGACTCCCTCACAAAGCAATATGGAAAAGATCAAGCATTGGCCCGCACTCCTTAACATTAAGTGAATGCAATATTCTTCGAGCTCAAAAATGGAAAGTCTTGAGCGATATTGTCATTTTGCCTAAAGGGAACCCTAGCTAGCCTCCTTTGCTCCCAAGTAGGGGTGTCAAATGGGCTGTCCATGTCCAGTTGGACATGTCCATTTTTGTCCATCAGTTTCGCGGTCCATTTGTGTTCATGTCCATTTATGTCCATGTCCATTTGTGTTCATGTCCATTTGTGTCGATGTCCAAATGGGCTTGTCCGCGGACGTCCATGATTTTAATGTGTATTTATTTTTTTAGAAGTTTAATATCACCTGATTTTAACACAAGTTACAAAAGTTACGAATTTTTTCTAATAAGATAAGATTTTTAATGAAAACCGAACTTCCGCGTTTTTCCCGCCAAAAATCATAGTCATGAACTTTCCCGCAAAAATAGCAGAATCACATTTTTCCTGCTAAAATCGGGACTCATGTTTTTCCTACCAAAAATCACGGAATCACGCTTTTTCCCGCCAAAAATCGCGGAATCATGATTTTTTCCGCCAAAATAGCGGAATCACGTTTTACTGCCAAAATCGGGAATCATGTTTTTCCTACCAAAAATCACGGAATCACGATTTTTCCCGCCAAAAAATCGCGGAATCATGATTTTTCCCGCCAAAATAGTGGAATCACGTTTTTCCCGCCAAAATCGGGAATCATGTTTTTCCTACCAAAAATCACGGAATCACGATTTTTCCCACAAAAAATCGTAAAATCATGATTTTTCCCGCCAAAATAGCGGAATCACGTTTTTCCCGCCAAAATCGGGAATCATGTTTTCCTACCAAAAATCACAGAATCATGATTTTTTCCCGTAAAAAATCATAGAATCATGATTTTCCCGCAAAAATAGCGGAATCACGTTTTTCCCGCCAAAATCGGGAATCATGGTTTTCCTACCAAAAATTACGGAATCACGATTTTTCCCGCCAAAAATCACAGAATCATGATTTTTCCCGCCAAAATAGCGGAATTACGTGTTTTCCTGGAATACCTAAATTTTGTGGTTTCTCGGAAAATCGGAATTCCTAGTTTTTCCCGGAAAACCCGAAATTTTGCGTTTATCTGAGAACCGGAATTTTACGTTTTTCCCATAAAACTAGAATTTCGCTTTTTTCCCAAAAAACTGGAATTTCGCGTTTTTCCCGGAAAACGGAATTTCGCGTTTTTTCTTGGAAAATTAGAATTTCGTATTTTACCTGAAAAATAATATAAGCTCTCGTTTTAGTTGTAAAGTGTAAAAATAAAATCTCCAAATTAATTTTGCCCTAAAGTTGTATGTCCATTGGACGCCCATTATCCATATGGTCATGCCCATATTTGTCTATGTCCATTTGTGTCCATGTCCATATTTGTCATGTCCATTTGTGTCAAATCCATTTATGTTCATATCAATATGGACATGGACGATCAATGGACAGACCGCCCATTTGACACCCCTACTCCCAAACCTATATATAGTTTATTTTTTCAGCTCTTTTAGAGAGTTTGAATGATTTTAGATCATTAGGTTTAGTTTAGGGTTATTGAGTGGAGACAATAGAGGTCGAACCTCTTGTCTTAGTGTGCTCGAGTCCCTTAAACTCTACCGAGTTGTTTGTTACTTTTCCTAAGTTTAACAAACGTTTTTGTTCTTCTTCTCCTGTCTTGTTAGTGTCTCATTACTGCTTTGCTACTGCTTGTGATCCTTGTGTGTGCCCAAGCCTTCGTATCTCATCGATCGAAGGCTTAAAAACTTCAATTACTTCGTTGCTTTGCTTGCTTTTCTTGTTTCTATTTCGGATTTCTTTGCTAAAACCTCAAGTTCTTTAGAGTTTAGATATGTTCTTAGGGTTGTGACGGTGATTAAACTGAAGTAGTCAAGCCAAGCTTCTCTTCGGTTCATTCTAAGTACTCACGGCAAACCTAGTTTGAATTCTTGCTCTTACTTATTGTATTGGTTTTCTTGCTTGTTTATTTACCCTACCCCACATGTCTATCTCAATAGTATTCATGTGTGAGTAGTAGGTAGTTGGGTCTAGGGAGTTTTCTTTAAGGAAATTGTGATCAAGATATGATGTAGGTTCGGTCAAAAGAGTGTTACTAAAGAGTCTTCTCTCAACCCGCGCGTAATGCTTGGTTAAGCTTGATAATCTAGCGAATGATCCAAGGGCATCACATAGGGGTAAAATCCCATGAGAACAACCAGACCATTTGTTGAAGAGAGCAACCAAGAGGAACTTTGTATAGGGGAAAAATCCCATGCAGACTTCCCTTATAGGGACTCTTGGTTGTGAGCATATCGACTCAGTCCGGGAATAATGCTAGCTTGGCCACTATGGGAATGAATCCGATCACCCTTGGTTGTTTCAGCCGTGTAGCTAAGGGTCCTAATGCACCACGACTGAGGGGTAGGGCCAAGTAACTCTTGTCGAGCTCAAGACGGTACACTCATGTCACTCTTAAGAACCGAACCATCTAGATCATGGGATCCGAGAGAGGATCTCCCAAAGACCTAACGTTTTAGTTATTTAAATTCTCTTAAATCTAGATTCGTTTTCCCTTCTTTTCTTTTTTCCTTCATTCCTTGTTTACTTTCTTGCTTGCTTACTCTCAAAACAAATCCCCTTAATCAACTTAACTCTAGTGAACGTTTAGACCTAAAGTACAACTTCTCTGTGGATTCGAACCCTAAGTACTCAAATGATATAGTTGTGCACTTACAGCTAGTGTGGTGACGAGGAAAAGGATAATCAAAAACTTTGAATGATTTAGAAATTGAACTCGCAAAGTAAAGCACATCAAGTTTTTCGCGTCGTTGCCTTGGAAGTTTTAGTCTTTAGGATCTCGATTAGATCTATTACCTAAGTTCTTATTTTTTTTTTGCAAGTTCACTACTCACACATCTCAAGTTCTTTCACAAATTTATGATACGCAGGAGTCAAAGATCAAAGAATCTTGTGAGCCTAGACTACCAAGAACTCTCCAAGCTTCAAAGAGAGACAAACAAAAAAAAAACGCCAAGCTAGGAAGAACTTCGATCCAACCATGGACTAAACGCCTACTCAAGGCATTGAACAACTCAAGAGAGGCCAACAACGAGCCAAGGCTTGCTTACTAATGAAGAAAACCCTCAAAACTCAAGACGGCCGCTATCACGTCCCACCTACCGTACCGAAGCTCTCACCGACCGTACCGGACCGATCCATGACCAGTCCGAGTCCCATGACCCAGGTCACGACTTCACCTACCTAGGAGCAAGTCAACCTCACTCAAGTAAGCTTCAAACGGCTCAAAACGCGCCAAGACACTCGCAAGACGAAGATCACACCACACGAGTCGATGAAACACGTACCGCAACTGTACCCTATCGACCCACGGTCGATGATCCTGTACGCACATATCTACCCACTGACGATGATGCGGCACGTACCACCGTCGTAGCCTATCGACCCACGACCGATGGTACCATGTACCACGATACCATCACACGCGCACCAGCAGGCATTGACCGCACCGACGACCGCGTCGACCATACCCATGCACCATCCATCGACCGCAACGACCATGCACCAGCCGTGCACACTGACACGTACCCACCTGTCGACCACGACCACAACCCAACACCAACCGGTCACTACCAAGATCGCTCGATCCCTAGAAAGTCAAATTTCCAAAATCCTTGTTTTGAATCCTAGGCCCAACACAAAACCTAAGGACGCCCCAAGACTCTATAAAGCATTAGAGACTCTAAATTTTGAAGACACTTTGCTTTACCTAACTTTACATTGCTTTCAGTTACATTACTAGGTTATATAGTTTTTCTTTCTAGGGAGATAAATCTAATATGAAAATTATGTATCTTAAACCCTGGTTTTGATTTATTATATCTCATTATTTGCTTTTAATGCTTTTGCCTTACCCACGTCTAAGTAGTGTAATAGATTGGATGTACGATTTTCACAAAAAGAGAATTACGGTTCATGCTAGATTGTTCTTTTGAGAAAAAAGAAATAATATGATTCTTCCTTATTATCTAATTTGTAACCTAGATTCGATCTAACAAATTGGTTCTAGGATTATGATGATTTAAGCCTAACAATCAACAAATTGAATCACTCTAATTAATAACCAAGTAAGTTTAAACTAGTTATTTACCTTCAATAGTAGAATCAATTAGTCTTACGAAACTTAAACAAATCTTGTTTAATTATAGCTTGCCTAGATCAGATTGTAGCCAATCAAAGTTCGTTCCCTGCCAGGATTTCTAGGTTCTTGAGTCTAGCATTAAGTGACGCAGTGTTAGGTTTAAAAGGGTTTGTTAGGCGTAAGGTTGGTGCTCGAGACCACCAAGTAGATCAAACAATATAGATTAAGTTAAGGAAATATATAGTAGATTTTGTTTAGTCCATGACTTGAGTCTAACATTGAGTAAAACAATGTTAGGTGTTGAGGGGTTTGATTTGGCATATATTAGTTATGAGGTTGCAGTTAGTCTATTTTCAGAAATCAAATTAGGTTTTATATATATATATATGAAATTCCATTCTCAACGAGAAGTTTAAGTAGTTCCTAAAAACCCCCTTTAGTATTCCTTAGGTTTGATTGCATGCTTATCTTTATTATCTTTGTTTTGCTTGCTTTTTACTTCTTACATTGCTTTCATAATTGCTAGTGACCAACAACCACCATTCTCTGCTCTCGTTTTGGCCATTACTAGGTCTTACAAGTCTCTTCATGTTTGCACTTTATTGTCTATGGATTCGATCCCTAAGTACTACTGTGATTGTTCTCTGGACTTGTAGATTAGTTGTTTAGGATAAAACCTGAGTGATATCAAGTTTTTGGCATCGTTGGCGGTGACTAAATGTGCAAGCCTAAGAGTCAATGATTAAGTTTTTACCTATGAAATTTTTCTGTTTCATTTTAAGTTTTTTATTTTGAGATCTCGATCCCCCTGTAGGATCAATCGAAATTTCGTTACGGCCTGCAAGATCAATCGTACCTCTCTAGTAGCGATTGAACCTTTTGTCACAGCTTATGTGATTGACTGATCCCTCATCAAAATCGATCAAACTTTTTTCTCATTGACTTTTCTTTTTGTTTCTTTAAGGTGCATGAGCATACAACACACCAAAAACAAGGGGACTGACAATGTATTGACTTTGGAGAACGAGCTCGGTCTCTTAGAGAGACAAACAAAGAAGGGAAAACAACCTATATTCAAAATGGCTAAAGAAAATCAACGTCTTGATCTGCATTTGATTTAGAACCCTCAAGGGGAGGGACACTATGACACCCCTTGATGTGATCATGGAAAACCAATATCAAGAAGCCGAGCTATATGAGCATTCTCTCAAGGTTACCACAGGTTCAATGACTAGATCAAGAGTGAAAAAGCTTGTTGGAGATTTAAGAAATGCTTGGGAACACATAGAAGAGCACAACAACTTTGAGCTTGAGGAAGCGCATGAACTGATTCCTTGCATACAGGCTCTCAACATGGTTTATCTTAAAGGTGCTCAATGTTGCACTCTTTTTCTTGAATTGTGTTTTGTCCCATTGAGTTTTTCCAACCAAGTTTTATTGAGGCAAGTTGAACACAACACTAGCCTAAGTATGAACCACCAAGATGTACAAGGGAAGAAAGCAACCTACAATCTAAAGCAAAACCATCTTAACCGACCCAACACTGAAGCATTTTAGCTTCCCATGCACCCTTCTAAACTCATTGTTCCCTTCTAACTCATCTTTCACTTATAAACTCATTGTTTTATGCCCATGTATAGGGTTTCTTTGTTGTTTTATGCCTTTGAGTATTTAAACTCTTTGTAGCCAAACTTGGTCATTTTAGCCATCTTTTTAAAATCAAAGTGAGAACTTTTCTCTCAAAGATAGTTCATTCTCTCAGTGTGTAATATCTTGCAGAAGCTCTCAGGGTATCAAATCCAACTCAGAGTATTAAGGGAGTTGCCATTACCCTTGTTGTCCATTCCTTCCACCGTCATACCGCCATCACCCATCGTTCGTACCGATATCTTGCCACCGTCTGTACCACCTCGTCGCTTCCCTCACCCGCTGCTTGCAGCTTCACCTTCCCCTTGCTATTTCCA
>OVAO01000137.1:0-28236 GCA_900406285.1 Biscutella auriculata
TTTCCAGACTCTTTCTATTTTATCTAACTCCAAGGCTTTATTCTTTTCTTTTCTTTTTCTTTGTTTCATTTTTTTATAGAGTGTACTAAGCCATTTGGCTTTTCTTATCTTATCCCTTTTTATTTCTACCCATTTTTTCTTTCTCTTTTCAAGCATTTTCATGCCAAACTCATAATTCCAAAACCTTAGNGTTTCATTTTTTTATAGAGTGTACTAAGCCATTTGGCTTTTCTTATCTTATCCCTTTTTATTTCTACCTATTTTTTCTTTCTCTTTTCAAGCATTTTCATGCCAAACTCATAATTCCAAAACCTTAGTTCTACCCATAACCAGATCGAAATCAAAATCAAGAGTTGACTAGGTTTTTCTTTTACTTTTTCATTCTTCTTTTTTCTTTTACAGAAGCATCATGAATATGACTAGGTGTATGCTGCTTGAGATGTGTGTGTCGAGGAGATTTTGGCAAGAAGTAGTGATGTATGCAGTTCATATTTCAAATAGAAGTCCAGTAAATGCTTTAGATATGATCACACCAAAAGAAATGTGGAGTCAACACAAGCCATCAGTGGAGCATTTTAAGGTATTTGGTTGTTTTGCATTCGCATTAGTTCCATAGGAAAGAAGGATTAAGCTGGATGAGAAGAGTATAAGATGTGTAATGTGAGCAAGGAATCCAAGGCATACCACCTTTAAAATCCAGCAACAAAGACGATTCTGATTAGTAGAGATGTTCAATTTGATGAACAAAAACGATGGGAATGGGAGATAGTGACTCAAGAGGAAGAGCTCACTTGGAACGAAATGCTTACTGAAACAAAGAGAAAAATTGACGTTGAAGTGTTACCAGGAGAAATACAAAATCACCTTGGAGAATTACTAAATGAAGATGAAGGTAACAGAGAAGAGCAAGACACGCAAGAACAAGCCGTAGCGGAAACGCCTGTCAACAATGATTCAGAACCAAATAGTAGAGGAAGAACAAGTAGAATCAGGCAAGCCCCTATATGGATACGTGATTATGACACTAGAAACGCAACCTTTGCAATGGTGGAGGTTGAAGAAGAATTTCTTCCAATGTTTATATCCCGTGAAGATCTAAACAGTTTTGAAGAAGATGTGCAGCAAGAAGTATGGAAAAGGGCTATGGAAGCAGAAATATCATCCATTGAAGAGAATCACCCTTGAGAATTGATGGAATTAGCTACTAGAGCTAAGGTGATTGGAGTGAAATGGGTGTTTAAAACAAAATTCAATGAGAAAGGAGATATCGACAAGTTTTAAGGCAAGACTAGTGGCAAAGGGTTATCATCAAAGGTTTGGGATCGATTTTCACGAAGTATTTGCATCATTAGCTATATGGGACACAGTTCGATTGATTTTAGCACTTAAAACAGAAAAGGAATGGAAAATTTACCAAGTAGACGTGAAGAGTGTGTTTCTTCATGGTGAATTGAGTGAAGATGTTTATGTGGAGCAGCCAAAGGGATTCGAAGTAAAAGGCAATGAACACAAGGTATACAAGCTTAGGAAAGCTTTGTATGGGCTAAAACAATCCCCTAGGACATGGTAGTCACAGATTGAAAGTTATTTTCTTAGAGAATGGTTTGGAAAATGCTACTATGAGCATACCTTATTCATCAAGAGAAAAGAAAGAAACGTTTTAATCGTAAGCTTATACGTCGATGACCTGATCTACACAAGAAACTCAGTCAAAATGATGGAAAAGTTTAAGGAATTGATGATGAAAGAAATCTCCATGACTGATCTTGGAGGTATGAAGTATTTTTGGGAGTTGAAGTTACTCAAGGGAAAGAATGGATCTTTATAACTCAACAGAAGTATGCTGAAGAAATCTTGAGCAAGTACGGCATGGAGAGTTGCAATGTCGTAAAAGACCCAGTTATTACTGGTCACAAGCTCACTAAACTTGGAGCAAGAGGCGATGTAGATGCAACATCATTCAAACAGTTGGTTGGAAGCTTAAGGTATCTTACTGCTACTCGTCCGGATCTGATTTTTTCAGTAAACTTGGTTAGTAGGTACATGGAAAAGCCAACATAAGTTCAATTGCTAGCTGCTAAGAGGATTCTTAGATACGTACAAGGAATTTTTGGACTTGGTATTCACTACAAACGGGGAGGAGGAAAGAAACTTGTTGGGTTTGTCGATACTGACTACGCAGGTGACCGTGATGATAGGAGAAGCACATCTGGGTATGTGTTTATGTTTGGAGGTGGAGCAGTTTCGTGGGCATCAAAGAAACAAACCATTGTCATTCTCTCCATAACTGAAGCAAAAAATGTCTTAGCATCATATGGAGCATGTCAGGGAGTATGGTTATTGAATGTACTATAAGAAATTGGATCGGATCAAGAGGAAGGTGTGACTATGTTCTCTGAAAAAAATTATACTATCAAGCTAGCTAAGACTCTGGTGCTACATGGAAGAAGCAAACACATACACGTGAGATTCCATTTATTACGTGATTTGGTGAGCAATTGAGTTATAGTGTTAGATTATTGTGGAATAGATGATCAATTGGCAGATGCGATGACTAAAGTTGTCAAAATAGAAGTGTTTGAAAAGCTTCGAAGAAGAATGGGAATGAGCAGTCGAGCATGATAAACTGGAATGAGTGGGAGAGGTTCTAGTTTAGGGGAAGAATTGATAAATAAAGTTATGTTATCTAGCTAAGTCGTGAGTTAAGTCTAAGTTCTTTAGTAGAATAAGTCTTCCTATATTGTAGGAGTAGCTCGTTGTTTCTTCTAAATATGCAAGTTGTTTCCTATTTTCTAGTTTCTTTGTAAGGTCTATTTATGACCAGTACCTTCTACCCTTTCAATCTAAGCATTATTCAGAGAACTTACTTGTGCTCTATTACTCTGGACCAACAGGTGTGTCGAAGCAATTATGTCCCGTCAAATAACATTTGTCCATTAGACAAAAGATGGAAGTCAAGATCTTGTTCTTTTTTTTCTTAGTGTTAGTTAGAATGTAGCGAGATCTTGTCGTTGTTTATGAATGCTACTTGGTTGATCCTGCCAGTAGCCATATGCTTGTCTCAAAGATTAATCCATGCATATGTAAGTATGAACGAATTCAGACTGTGAAACTGTGAATGGCTCATTAAATCAGTTATAGTTTGTTTGATGGCAACTACTACTCGGATAACCGTAGTAATTCTAGAGCTAATACGTGCAACAAATCCCGACTTCTGGAAGGGATGCATTTATTAGATAAAAAGGTCGACGCGAGCTCTGTGTGAAACCTTAACCCAATTTTTCCTTAATTCGGGATTACTTAGCCGATTTCAGTTCTAGTTTTATTTTTCAATAGAAATTAGAAATTAAAAGGCCAATAGAAAAATCAATTTCAAGAACAAAATAAAAATTATCTCCACTGAAACCGACATTATAAATTATTGGATTGTGCCTCCCATGGGCATTGGTCTAGTCGATTTGTCTAGGTGGATGAGCGTGTCTTTCATCGAAAGCCATGGATCCTCCTAGGCAGCTGTCCCTAAAGGTTGTTGACGATTTTCACGCTTGTGCGAGTTGAGCTTGGTTTTGTCTGTCATCTCTATGCTCATTCAATTAAATTGGAAGAGTCGTTGGAATGGTTGATGTTATCGAGCTCATTGAACATTCGATGTATGAGTGGTGATCGGATAGCTAGTGTGTGTAGGCTATGTGGTTGTCTCATGATCCAAAATTATCTCCACTAAAATCGTCATTAGAAATAAACAAAAATGTTCACACGGAACATTAGAAACTATATTATATGCCATTAGAAAAATCAATTTAAAGAACAAAATAAAAATTATTCATGGTAAAATTCAAAATATATATGTATAATTTAAATTGAGAATTGGAGACTTTCTCAAAATAAATCTAATAATGTTTTAGACATAAATACAAATATTTTATATAAAAATATCTCTAGATAAATCTAAAAAAAGTATAATAGTATATTAATATTTCAAAAAATATATAAATTCAAATAGATTTCAATTTTTTTCTAAAATGAGTATAATAAAATTTAAGTGAATAGAAATTAAAATTTAATATATGGGTAACTTATGGGTAAAATCATGACCCAACTTAAATATATATCTAATATTATTATTTAATACAAAATAAGATATTATAAAATTAAATAAACAAAACTATATAAATTTACAGAAATAAAAAATATTAATACTGATTAGCTATCACACATTTAAAATCAAAATATATTTTTATATAAAACTAAAAATATTGTAACATTATAATTTGAAAATACATCTCCCCACGTATAATGCGGGTACAATCCTAATACACTATTAAAACTGAGTCTGCAATGAGCGCGATGATTTTTAATTATGAAATCAACATTAACATTTAACATTTTTAACTATAAAATATGAAGGTATAATATCTACAATAATATCTAATAATTCAGAACTATTTTGTCATAACTAATATCGAATGAAAATAATAGATAATATAACCAAATAAATCACAAAATTTGAAAACTGTTTTAGAATCTTATGTAATTTAGAGATATTACGAATATAATATTGTGTTCATCAATTTTATTAGGTCATTATTTTGGGATATACCAAAGTATATTTCTCTCAAAATATTTATTTGATATTTTATAGTTAATAATCTTAAAAATTTAATTTTACATTATTATAACCACATTATCGAAGATCTTATTCTTAGTATAAAGAAACATTATTATTGTAAGGGAGTTTAATCTATGTTTATGACAAATTATTTGGTTTGTTCATGAAGTTTCTCCTTTTCTTTCAATTTTTTTTATATTGAATATCTTTAAAAATTTGTCCTTTAATATACAGAACATTTCATTCCTTTGTTCACTTTCCTTCTTTAGTTTTTCATAGATATGATCCTACAGAAACAACCCTTTTCGTCTAGCAAAGTAGATTGGAAAATATGAATTAGGCATGATTCGAAATAAATACTATCGAATTCGAGAATCCAAATCAAACTTGTACCCAAAAAAACCAAACAAATTCTTTGAAAATCAGAAAACCTGATTGGATTTGAACACTTATCCATAATATGATAAAAAGAATCCATAATTCACACTTATACCACATATCAAATTGTAATTTACATTATACAATTTCAGGGAAAAAAAAACAAAAAGATAAAAAGAAAATTCAAAAAAGGAAACACAAATTTCTCGGACATAAAAATTGTTTCGAGTGGACTCTTAAAACAAAGAAAAAAATAATCAAACCAGAAACTTTATATTGTACATGTTTTAAATATAGAAAATTGGTTTTAATCAAAAGAAACAAAAATTCGAGCTTTAGAAGTTGAAGAAATTTAACCATTGGTTCTACTAGGACGTGGCTTTCCTCTTCTCTGGCTTGATGATGATGACCATTCTCCAGATTCTTCATTCTTCTGTTCATAGCTTCTTCTCTCAGGATTACTATAGTAACCTCTTGTTTCATAATTGTTGCCTCCTCTACGTCCATGTCCATGTCCTCCTCCTCCTCTTCGGTTAGTACTGTTATGGTTGTTTTGTCCCCAGGTCCGTTCAGCTGAACCAGAATGATTCTGGTCCAATGGAAGTGGCTCGATACCTTGCAAATCAGGTTCTGGAGTGAACCAAACCGGACGTTTCGACTCATCCATTTTCCTAAATGTGATCGATATCCTGTTCGAAATAACTCATTTGAGGTTTGTTCAATAAGAAGATTGATGCAACAATACACACATATATATATATATATATATGTATAACCTTTTCGTGGGAACTGCAGGTACACAGTGCTNTTAAGAAGATTGATGCAACAATACACACATATATATATATATATATATATGTATAACCTTTTCGTGGGAACTGCAGGTACACAGTGCTTAGCTAAATCAGCTCCATTTCCTTTCAAAACCAGAACTGATCTGAAAAATGCTCAAAAAAACCAATGTCTTAGTTATATACTAGAGTGCTGAAATTTTTTGATATTGACAATTCATAAGAACGCACTTACCCCACAGGAAGCGGTATTGAGTATGAACCCGAGAATTCACCTGGACCTTCAATTTTCAGGTTTGAGCCAAAGAGGATATTGCACTCGCTGAGGAACGAAATGGTGCAGAAGGGACGGAGAAAGTCATGGTTGTCAATGTGTGGAGGTATGCAGTCACCTTCTTCATAGATATTGACAATGCAGCTATCGGGCACACAAGTTGGAGGCAGGACTTGCCATGTAATCAGCCTTCTAATGATCACTTTGAAAAGAGAAGGTAATGGATCAACTTCTTCACGTTGAAGGATACCAGGTGGATTTCCAGCTTTATCCTATCAATATACAAGATGGTAAAACTCTCTAGTCCTTTTTTAAAAAAATTGAAACAAGTTAATGGGACAAAAAATGGCAGAGAACAAGTTACTTACAGTAGCGTAGTTGTAACAACAGCCAAATTGAATAGTCACACGTCCTTTGCCTCTCATCCATTTCTGTGGAGCAGTAAATGTACGCTCTAACAGAGAGAGAATAAGACAAGAATCAGACTGAGAATATGTTACAATTAAGATAAAAAAAGAATCTTTAGCTCGAAAAAAAAAAAGCTACCTCTAAGTTCTCCTTTTCGTCCCTTCTCTTCAAGTTGATACACTAGATCAACAATCCTTTTCTGCTCCACAGCGCTCAAAATACCAGTGTGCAACTCAAGTCCATCTAGTACGTTAACAAGTTTTCCCTTAACTCTCTCCAAGCAAATGAAATCTTTCTTTCTCTTCACATGCATCAACCTGAGGTTCTCTCTCTGCTCTCTTGACAACTTAGGCTTCTCGGGAGTCTTCATCGGATTCACATCAGAAGCTTTCCTACTCGATTCACTCTCCTCCTCTTCCTCCTCGAACTCATCTTCCTGACTCATATCAGCCCAAGACATTTGAGGGCTAGCTGTTTCAGCAACAGCTGGTCGAGATGGCAGTACACTACTAAGAACTTCAGGCAAGGTTCCAAATACAATTTCATTCTCTTTCCAACTACCTAGTGAATGATTATCAGAGTCTCCACCGTTTTCCAAATCTCTAGTAGACTTCTCATCCACATTGTCACTGGTTCCTTTCGATTTCAAACCAGCTTTAACTTCTACATCAACTTTCTCTGTGTTAGTACAATGTTGTTCTACACAAGGAATCATGATTTCTGATAAGCAACTAAACAAAGCATTCATTAGATAAATCTAAAACCTGTAAGGTAACAACCAATAACGCTACTCTCTCTAACTATCCACCTCCTAATAGTTCCAATTAGCAAACCTTATTGTTCAATTAGATTCGTCGGAGCATAATTTCCTCAAAACATCAACCAAAAAATCTCAGTTTCCTATACAGAATTTCAATTTTCCCAAGAACCCAGAAAGTATTCCTCTGAGAAAACAGTAGAATCCTTACCTGGATTTAGAGAACGTATTCGATCGGAGAGAACGTGGACACAATCCTTACATAGATCTCTAGATAGAAAAGGAAGCCAATTCGTCAAAAATTCGGAAACGATCTTGAGTTCCGACGGCTGATACTGCCGGAGAAACGGATCTTCTTCCATAGAATCGCTCAATTCCGATATCAAAACCTAATCGTCCTTTTTCACGTATGAATATAATTTTTCTGAAGTCCACGATTTGAAAAATCTTTGTGCTCTTGTGTTGTCAGTGTGGTTCTGTGATACGTAGAGATTTTAAAGGTACACATATAATTCGAGAAATCTAACAATGGTAGTTGCGGTATTTACTTTTATTAAAGGCTCATAAAACGCTTATGGGCCAAATTCTTTATTTTAGGCCCAGTACTTTCGAGATAACACGTGGCCTAGATAAGTGGACGAGTGGATTAGCTTGAGGATAAAAAGCTTATCTTTGCAAAATCGGTTCTTTCTTCTTAGTCATAGCTCAAGAAATCTTTTTAAACTAACAAACATAATGAAAGTTCTTCACTTTTTAGCTCCTAATTCAACGATCATCAATCTGAAGCAAAAATCTCACGCTGCAATCAGACAAACCTCACGCCGTAACATCAAACAATCTCTGTCGGTAAAGTGTGTTAACAGTGGCAACAACAATGGCGTCGAGGAGGAGAAGCTCTCTCAGCCGTTGGATGGAAAGGTGGAGATAAGATTCAAAAGAGGATCAAGAAGGAAAATGAGAGAAGAAGGAGAAGGAGGAGGACAAAACGGTAAAAAAACAGAGAGAATTGTTCAAAAGCCATGGGAAGAGATGACCTTGAATGAGAAAGCAATGGAGCTTTATGTTGGAGAGAAAGGTCTGTTGTTTTGGCTGAACAAATTGGCTTATGCTTCGATCTACATTGTGATTGGAGGTTGGATTCTTTTCCGGTTTGTTGGACCGGCTTTGAATCTTTATCAGCTCGATACACCTCCTCTTGATCCTAAAAACATCTTAACAGGTTAAAAAAGCTTTCTCTGTTCCAAACATTTTGAGGTTGCAATGTACTACAGTTAGTTTTCAAGTGATGTAAAAACCAAATCATATTGAGGATCTTAATGATACTGTGTTACACTCACACACACACACACAAGTTACCACTCTTTCATATGATTCTTCAAGATTGTGTTGGAGTTATGTCTTGATCAAGGACGTCTCGTTTGCTCTTGCACCTGATTTGCAGAAGAAAATAGAATTCTCTTTTTGAGTTTTGTTTACCTTTAACCAAGTGTAAACTTCGAAAGAGAGATTTCATCGACTGGCACAAACTCACCTATTGCACTCTGATCGAGATGCATAATTGTGATTCTTGCAATTTGTGCACATCCAGTCTCCATCACGCCATTGTTTTGCTCTAAACAACCGGTAAAAAGTAAATAATTGAGAAGGTTACAAAAAGTTCAGGAAACAAGAAAATATTATGGACACCAGAGACCAATACCCTACCCTTTTCCAAGTAAAGCAGTTGTTGAATGTTGCTGTAGAAATGGTAGAGAAAGTTGCCAATTCGAGATCCTGCTTGGGCTCATACCTGGAAAAGATGCATGATATATCGCTGAATGTGGTTGAATGCTTGTCTGTACAAAGAGCCAGAAGAAAAATGAGTATTATGCAGCAAGAGATTTTATTGAATGTGCTTAATCAAATTGCATGCGCTTGTACTAATCCTTGCTTACACTGCCTTGATTCAATCTTTTACTATCCCATTCATGAGTCAATACTTCTGATGCTAACCTCTTTGTTCCAAGGGCTGCAACACAATTGAAGGAATATCAGAGACCTATTGCACTCTGATTGTTCAAATTAGACCAAACACCATACCTAGTGGAGCTGTTTCATTGCACTTTTTGCACTGCAGACACATACAAAGAAAGGAGTAAGCAACAAGCCGGAATGTACAAATCAGTTCCTTGAACTGTAAAACCCACTTCCCTCACCTGTATACGAGAAGAATAATTGTGAAACCCACATCTGCAAA
The DNA here is from genome assembly GCA_900406285.1 of Biscutella auriculata. NCBI lineage: Eukaryota > Viridiplantae > Streptophyta > Magnoliopsida > Brassicales > Brassicaceae > Biscutella > Biscutella auriculata. Next base: position 9,454 of record OVAO01000137.1, read on the forward strand.
TCCAATCGCCGGTCCTCCATTCTTTAAATGCCGAAGCTTGATTTGCATGGCTAGAGAATGGGAGTAAGGAACCAGGTTGATTGATCGGCTCAGGTCCCCGAGTAATGTAATGTAGATTACTCTGAAGACAAGCTCCAGCGATTGCAAGTGGTGACAATGCTGCTACTTCCTTAGGTTGCCCACATTTTTTGCACTTTTCTCGTGATGCATAATTGTTGTTCGTGCAACCTATTGCAACACCACACCACATACCCAAACGAAACACGTAGCAAGAACAAGAGACGCACACACGCACGCACACGCACACCACACCACACCAGCAGTTTCCCATACACAAAACAGCTCAACCTAGTTATAAGTAAAATTCTAATCCACAATTTCTAAACTAATGAATCATAAAACTGAACATGGCATTTTGGATACAGGTTTAACGATTTCTAACTCAAAATTTTACTAGTTAAAATCCATCCTATTTTGCTTTCAAGTTCATTAGATAGACTTTATAAACTACACAGCACAATTCTCAGAAGCCAATAATACCCAACTAATATTGAAATCCTTCAGAGAATAACATTTAGTTTGATGATCGAACTTATGGAACATGATCAAGAAAAGAAAAATAGATTGATTCTATCAAGCGACACGTAGTGGAAAGTTTCAGTGAGTATGGGATATGAAAGAATTGAATTGAGATTAAGAGTAGATGGAAAGAAAAAAAGAACGAACCAGTGCAGATCCAATCTCCGATACGAGGAAGCCACTTGGAGTCTGGAGATGTATTGTTATCCATGAAAAGACGAGGCTGCTTGCATCTGTTGCAGAATGATCTAAAAGCGTAATTCCTATTTCTGCAACCTAAACATTCCCAATCTCCTTCTCTTCCATCTCCCATTATTCTTATCCTTCCTCTTCTACTCCCGAAAAATCCAGTCTCCGGCGACGAATCTCCGGAACTTCCCTTTCCGTGCAAGGGAGGAGGGAGAATGATGAAAGTTGAAGAAAACTGCTAATGCAAGGATATCAAATGGGCTCAACTTTACTGTAAACTGACTCGGCCCACCATGCCCATTTAGTTTCACTTCCATCGGAATTCTCATTTCGTCGTATCTCATCTTCCATTTCTGTAAATTATGCTTAACATTTCGACTCTTGAGTGATTTTGGGTTTGAAATTTCTCTAGATCGAGTTTGGATCTCGTGTTTTGGCTGCTATCATTTTTCTGTATGAATTTCGCAGAAACTATTTTTTGGTGGAATCAAAGAATCTCGATCTGAGTTTTAGGATTGACAAGTTTATCTCCAACTCACCAGATTTCAAGCTTCAATGGCTCTCAATCTCCGCCAAAAACAGACTGGTAATTCTCTCACACTCTGTGATTTTATATACGTATGAATGATCTCAGTTTCTTTGGTGATTCGTCTTTCCTAGATTTTGATCGATCTATTGATTTTCTTTTTATCACAGTACAAAAGTCTGAGTTTTGTTTATTAAGAATCTGGAAGTGAACCGAATTTTGGTTTCTTATGAATTAATGTTAACTGTTGGATCTTTGATCTTCGGGTTGCAGAATGTATAATCCGGTTGCTGAATCTGAACCAACCTTTGAATCCAAGTGGAACCGCAAACGAGGAAGTTTACAAGATCTTGATCTACGACAGGTTCTGTCAGAACATTCTGTCTCCTTTGATCCATGTCAAAGATTTGCGTAAGCATGGAGTTACACTCTACTTTCTCATAAATAAAGATCGAAGACCCGTTCATGATGTTCCCGCCGTGTACTTTGTTCAACCCACTGAATCCAACATTCAGAGGATCATAACTGATGCTTCTCAGTCTCTCTACGATACATTTCATCTGAATTTCTCGTCTTCTATCCCTCGGAAGCTTCTCGAAGACCTCGCTTCTGGGGCTCTCAAATCTGGTTCCATTGAGAAAGTATCGAAAGTGTATGATCAGTATATGGAGTTTGTGACTTTGGAAGATAACTTGTTCTCTTTGGCTCAGCAATCTACCTATGTTCAATTGAATGATCCATCAGCCGGGGATAGAGAGATTGAAGAGATAATCGAAAGGGTTGCTAATGGTTTGTTCTGTGTGTTGGCAACACTCGGTGTGGTTCCTGTTATTAGATGCCCTCGTGGTGGACCGGCAGAGATGGTAGCGTCTTTGTTGGATCAGAAACTGAGGGATCATCTTTTGTCCAAGAGCAATCTGTTTACAGAAGGCGGCGGTTTCATGACCTCGTTTCAGCGTCCTCTATTGTGCATTTTCGATAGGAACTTTGAGCTCTCGGTCGGGATACAACATGATTTCAGATACCGGCCTCTTGTTCACGATGTGCTCGGCCTAAAGCTCAACCGATTGGACGTGCAGGCAGAAAAAGGGGGAATGAAGTCGTTTGAGCTGGACAGTTCGGATCCGTTCTGGTCAGCAAACAGTTCTCTGGAGTTTCCAGAAGTTGCTGTGGAGATCGAAACTCAGTTGAACAAGTACAAGAGAGACGTCGAGGAGGTTAACAAGAGAACCGGAGGTGGAACCGGCGCTGAGTTCGACGGTACAGATTTGATTGGAAACACCAAACATCTCATGAACGCTGTGAACTCGCTCCCGGAGTTAACCGAAAGAAAACAAGTAATTGACAAACACACCAACATTGCAACCGCGCTCTTAGGACAGATCAAGGAGAGATCAATCGATGCTTACACCAAGAAAGAGAGCGACATGATGATGAGAGGCGGAATTGACAGAGCAGAACTCATGGCTGCCCTGAAAGGAAAAGGTACAAAGATGGACAAGTTGCGGTTTGCAATAATGTATTTGATCTCCACAGAAACCATAAACCAATCCGAAGTTGAAGCAGTGGAAGCAGCATTGAACGAAGCAGAGGCTGACACAAGCGCGTTTCAGTACGTGAAGAAGATCAAATCCTTAAACGTCTCTCTTGCAGCATCAGTGAACTCAGCAAGCAGAAGCAACATTGTAGACTGGGCCGAGAAGCTGTACGGGCAATCAATAAGCGCGGTCACTGCAGGAGTCAAGAATCTGTTATCCAGTGATCAACAATTGGCAGTGACTCGAACCATTGAAGCTTTAACAGAAGGAAAACCAAACCCAGAGTTTGATTCTTACCTCTTGCTAGACCCAAGAGCTCCAAAGTCTAGCTCTGGTGGTAGTAGCCACATGAAGGGACCGTTTAGAGAAGCTATAGTGTTTATGATAGGTGGAGGAAACTATGTTGAGTATGGGAGTTTGCAGGAGCTGACACAAAGACAGTTAGCTGTTAAGAATGTTATCTATGGAGCTACTGAGATTCTTACCGGAAGTGAGTTGGTGGAGCAGCTTGGGGTTTTGGGTAAGAAGATGGGTTTGGGAGGTCCGGTCTCTTCGTCTGGTCACTGAGAAACGGTTTATTTTTATGTCAATGAAAATAGAGAGATTTGTCAGAATTATCACTTTTTCACAACTAATTGTCAATTTTGTCACTTGGTGAAACTATTTGTTGATTTTGTCGCTTCTTTTAAAAAAGTGATAAATTAGATAAAGAGTTAAATTAGATAAAGAGTTTGATGTAATTTGACGAAAATGCCCTTTCAATTTTTTATCTTTTATTTTTGTTAAATCAGAATCATGATTTTAAATTCGTGAACTTGAGGACAAAATACTAAATCGTGAGTTTGGACAGAATGTGAATACACATTCATGAATCAAATTCGTGAATTTGNCGAAAATGCCCTTTCAATTTTTTATCTTTTATTTTTGTTAAATCAGAATCATGATTTTAAATTCGTGAACTTGAGGACAAAATACAAATTCGTGAGTTTGGACAGAATGTGAATACACATTCATGAATCAAATTCGTGAATTTGACACATTCATGAATACATATTTGTGAATTTGAAGACGGGAATCTCATTCATGAATATAAGTTCGTAAATTTGACACATTCATGAATATAAATTGGTGAATTTGAAGACGAGAACACGGGAAGCAGAGGAGGCGAGAGCAGAGGAGGCGAGAGCACGGGGAGGAAGAGAGGCTGAGTCGGGATTTGTTCAGCTGAGATGAAGGAGGATAAAGCGGAAGCAGCGGATGAAGAAAATGAATCGCCGACGAAACGGACGTGGAGAGAAACGGAGACGGAGAGAGAAAATAGTGATTGCGAGAGAGGGGGAGGGGGAGGGGGAGGGGGAGGAGGAGGAGATGATGAGATGAGAGAAGATGAGAGAGAAGAGATGAGAGAGAATATGAGAGAGAAGATGAAGAAGAAGAAGAGAGATTGTTTGGGGTTAGTATTAGAGATTTTACTCCAAAATTACATGAGGGATTGTTTGGTAATTCACCACCATTTTATTAAGAGTAAAGTGACAAAATGAATTTGGGTGACAATTTTGACAAATAATTTCAAATAAGTGATATGGGACAAATTGTTCATAAAAATATCAGTCTATGAATTCTCTTTTTTTCTCTTATGGAATTATATATTGCAAAACATGAGACTAATACAAGACAAAAACTACACCAACGGATATAAAATTCTCTCTGAAAATTATGCAAGTAGATAACAAAAAATCCTCAAAAGTTGAGAGAGTTTCAAACAAACAAAATAAGCAAATAACGCTTGAAACTCATTCTAGTTTTTTTGTGCGAAAAGATTTCATTGACCAAAGCTGTAAACGATGGAGTGAAAAAGATTTAAATGGTCTCTTATTAGAAAGTTTCGAGTTTGATCGTCTTGAAGTCCAACTTCAAGAATTCTTTAATTCTAAGGAGTGAACGAATCAAAGGGAGAGCTTGCACCGCTACAACGGCTGCAATGCTTTGAATGAAACACTTCATCCAGAAGGAGTAAAACGAAGGAAGACGATTGTGAGATCTTCGAGCCCCTGACCTGAGAAGACAATCGAACGGAAAAGCTAAGTTGAACAAATGAGAACACTCTATGATAAACGATCTCTGGGCCTCTATCCCGGGAAAGAAACCACGAAGGTAGCAGCGACGAGCACACGAGGGCATCATCAGATGTGTGGAAGTGGATTCGAGGTGTTGGATGCGTAGAAACCGATAAGGTCAAAGAGGAAAACAACGAGACGGAGAGTGTATGGAGCAGTAGCGATTAGATACCCTGAAAACAGGGACCTTGTTGAACTTCGGGTGATTACCGCAAATATTGGTAACAAACAACAACAAGGTTCTTCGGTGTTTAACCGAGAAGGCTTCAGATCCGGTAGTAGGAAGCTCTCCAAACGATGGAGGAGGCTTGACCAGAAAAGATGTTTTGGATCGGTGGGAAAAGGAACCGGTTGACAACAATGACATATTCAGTGTATTGTCGTCCGGATCTAAGTCATCGTCGAAATCTAGAAAATCAACGTNCGGATCTAAGTCATCGTCGAAATCTAGAGAATCAACGTCAGAGGAAGACCTCAGAGCTGCCAGGACGGCGATGGAAATCGAGGAGCAATTTGACAGTTTGGGAATGACGGAAGGTTTCGGTGGCCAGGGGTGGACACGGCGGAGTAGAACATCCCGAGGGGGGGGGGGAGTTTCGGAACTTCATTTGGCGACGACCGGAGGNGCGACGACCGGAGGAGAAGAAACGACGCCGTGAAAAGCAGAAAACGAAGAAACTTACAAAAAGAGAAGAGTCACCACATCTCTGCGAATCTGCTCGAACTATAAGATGGAGGACCGGCACTGAGAGGTGTGGGGAAGAGACGTCGCAAAAACGTCGTCGAGGACGTTACCGGAGTCGTCAAAGTTAGCTTTGGCGGCTAACCCTAAATCACCAAATAAATCTCATTGTGCGGGCGCGTGGTGAATGTGTGTTCACTGCTTTAGTTTATGCTTAAAATCATTCAAGCTAAGTTATCTATATCATTTTTCATATAACGGATTTGAAATATCTCTCCAATGAATGTTCTTCGTAATTTAATCTGATAAGATAGAAATTAGATAAATAATAGTTTAGACTCTAATCACTCATCAGATCTCTATCCAACTTGTTGCATATAAACAAGAAGTGAATTAACCATACATTCAGACTCATCAAACTTAAGATCAATCTAAGAGTCTAACGAAGGATCGATCCAAATATGAAACAACACAACTATAAGAAAAGGAGACTATCAACAAATAAACAACATAAATATAAGTAGATCTAAACTTAAATTATTGAGCATTTTAATACAAAATTTTTATGGTTATGACACATCAAAATTTTATAATCAAAACTCTTACATCAATAAAATATTTCTATTTTAATATATAAAGGGCTATACTCTTATGTATTATGATAATTTTTCTGGTCAACTTTCGCGCCGAACACTAGGGGTTTCTCCTCCATATATCATTGAATTTGTTGCAATGGGGTTGGTGGTCCCTCAAGGACCACCAGGGGAGCCATGATTCTCCATCATTGGAACTGCAGGAGCTGAGGAATCCTCTGATAATTCGTCATCTTCAGGGCATTAAACGAAAACATAATCCCGATATAATATTCCTCACATAAACTAAAAGTAATCTTCATATTGTAAATAGCGTCTGTGAAACTTTGGCTTGTGATAACTCTTTTTATCAGCTGAAGGTCTTCGGGGAGAGTTTGCAATTTTTTGGTCCCCTAATATTCATATTCAAATCTACTCTTCTAGTATGTACATTTTGGTTTTACAAATACAAGCAACTTCTTAGTACTTTAATATTCATTATATCTATGATAATCCTTCTCCTTCTTTACTTTTGAAAATGTGGTCCAAACTTGGTAATCTTCTGCGGAATATATCTAGTCCTCATTTATTGCTTGGTGATTATAATTAAATTAGAAATTTTAATGAAAAATTGGGAGGAACCCAAGTTATTACACCAATTATGTTAGTGTTTGATCTAATGTGTAATAATTTAGGCTTTCATGAAATATAGATAGAGGGCGACATCTTTACTTGGCAGGGCAGATGATATGATCATTATATCCGTATGTGGCTTGATCGAGGTTTAACAACATTGTCATGGTTTAATTTATATCCTCTAGCCCGGGGGATATTGCTCCCATGGCAAGGCTCTGATCACCGACCCCTGCTTATAGATACATAAGGAGGAAGTTTTATTATAAAAAGACCTTTTAGATATGAAAACCGACGGAAACTTAACAATTTTCTTTCTCCTTTGATTTCACAGGATTTTTCTCCCCTCAATTCAACAAGCACAACAACTAATCTTTGTTATGTGATTCAGCAAACTCGAAGATCAATATTAACAAGGCGGAGGTCTACATCAATGGCTCATTCCCAGGATATTGTAAACCTCGAATCACAACTCAAAAAGAATGTAATCAACCATCGTCGGACTGCTCAAAAATTCATTATATCAAGACTATTCTTATCCGAGCATACCAACATGAAGAGGCTTACTGGAAAGCTAAAAGTAGAGTTCTATGGCTCCAAGAAGGCAATAAGAATTCGACTTATTTCAAAACAAAATTAGGGAATGCAGATTGAAGAATCGTTTGCTAGCTCTCAAGATGATCAAGGCATTACTCATACATCAATAGGTTCTATCAAACACGTCGCTACTCACTATTTCCAGCAAATTTTTACCACGGATCATCCTCCACGAGATAGTCCATTATACGATTCCATCTTACTAGTCATTACACCACCAATTATAGTTGATTTTCAACAACCTCTAACTAGAGAGGAAGTTCGTCGTGCAGTTTTTAGTATGCACCCGGATAAGGCTCCCGATCCAGATGGACTGACACCAGGCTTTTACCAACAACATTGACCCTCAGTTGCTCCAGGTTTGTTTGCATCGATCCATAATTTCCTTTAGTCCGATTATATTTGCATTGAGTTAAATGCCACAAATGTATCCATAATTTCCTTTAGTCTCTCACTCTTTGACCATGAAAGATTATATGCATATCAGTTTATGTAATGTTGCTTATAAAACCATGGCTAAAAGATATCATCTCCGAAACTCAAACTGCTTAATTACGGATAGTGTTCTCTTAGCTCATGAAGCCATGCATTCTTTAAGTTATAGGTGTACCAAAACGCATATTTAGCCTTCAAACTTGATCTTTCTAAAGCTTTTGACAAGCTGGAATGGAGCTTTGTTGATAGAGTTAAGAAATGCATGAGTTTCTCGGATATTTGGAGAAACTGGATTCACTCTTGCTTAAGCTCAGTTACGTACTTTGTTTTAGTGAATGGCCATGAATCGGGATGTATCTATCCAACTCGAGGAACTCAACAAGGAGATCTTATTTCTCCTTACATTTACTTAATTTGTACGCAAGGGCTTATTCGTTGGATTAATCATTTATAATCACAGTCTCTTTTTCATGGCTATAAATTAAGTAGGAGAGCGCCAATACTAACACACCTTCTTTTTGTTGATGATTCATTGCTTTTCTGCAAGGCCATGAAATCAAATATTCAAAATCTTCTCACTATACTTTCCACTTATGGTTCTCTTTCAAGACAAGCTCTTAACCTGCAGAAATCATCTCTCTATTTTAGCAAGAACACCCCATATCATCTTTTAGCCCGACTTAAATAGTTACTGGATATTCATCACATGGGTGGTTTCGGTAAATATCTCGGAGTACCAAAGATCATAGGTCGAAATAAAAAGGCTACATTTTCAAACTTGGTGCAACGAGTAAAAAAGAAGGTTTCCTCTTGGAACTCAATGTTCCTATCTACTCCAGGACGTGAAATCATGATAAAAGCAGTTTTAATTGTTATTCCTTCTTACATAATGTCATGTTTTGCTTTACCTCGTTCTATTTGTGAAGAAATAATTATTGTTATTAGGACATTTTGGTGGACAAGACATGGAGATCACAAAGGAATCAGTTGGGTTTCATGGCAGAAAATAACTCAAACAAATATGAACGATGGTATTGGATTCAGAGACATAGAGACTTTCAACAAGGCCTTATTAGGGAAACATGCTTGGAGAATACTTCAATATTCGGATTCATTGTTAGTCAAAGTCTTCAAAGCTAAATACTATGCACGATGAGACTTTCTTAGTGCCTCCTCATGGTACATACCGAGCTACGCTTGGGAGATGATTCTCAAGGGTCGTGATCTAATCGCACAAGACATTACTTGGCTCGTTGGAGATGGTTCTCCAATACGAGCATCAAAAGATAGTTGGATTTTAGATAATGCAGATTATCGGGTGCCAAGACTCAGAAACCCTAAAGCACATTCTGATCTCTATGTTTCAGAGCTATTTAACTCTCATCTTCGCTCTTGGAATCTGCCCTTAGTATGACAACTCTTTGTCCCAGAAGACGTTACTATTGTTGAAAAGACAAGGTTCAGACTATTTACGTCGGGAGACTTCCTTCGTTGGAAGCACACATCAACTGGAATCTACACCATTCGTAGTAGTTATCGTTTCCTTCATAGCTCCACTCCATCTTCCTCCTCGACATTGACAACGTCGACAACGAATTGTTAAGCATCAACTTCTGTAATTCCGAATAAAATTGTATATCATTACCTTTGGAAACTTCGTTATCCCTCCAAAATTAGACATTTTATCTGGAAATGCATAAATAAGGTTATTCTTGTGTTGAGCTTACTTAAATAACACAGACTACTCAGTGATCCAACTTGTCCTCATTGTGAAGAGAGCAATGAGACAATACTTTAGTGCCTATTCACTTGTAGGGTAACAAAGGAAATGTGGGAGTTGGCACCGATAGATTCAACATATTGGACGATGAACACACCAGATTCTTTGTCTCAAATCCTTGTAAATGTCAACCAATAGTCTCATGATCTGTCACCAGATCTTTTTCCTTTTCTCCTTTGGAGGATCTGGAAAGCTCGGAATAGTCTTCTCTTTGAAGGAATTCGATGGTCTAATCCTAATTTGATCTCTCAGGCAATAGTTGATGCACTCTCATGGAACAAAGCTAATGTAATAGAACCAACTTCACATCACCAGACTGTATCAGTTCTCAATCATGTTACTCATGATACAACTATTTCAGTTAAGCAAACTCCAACAAGTTTTATTTGCTTTGTGGATGCCTCCTGGATATCTATGATAATGAAGTAGGAGTTAGTTGAATATTCAAGAATCAAGCCAGAAACTTTATAGCGTCTAGACGAGGTAGACTTACAGCAACAACTTTAGTGGTCAAAGCAGAGGCCCATGCTTTGTTATTTGTTGTCACACACCTCTCGACTCTCCACTATAATGACATATCAACCAATATGGACTCCAAGCAGGTTGTAGATCAGTTTCAAGCTAAAGTTTGACACCAAACTTCAATACAAACAACCCTTTCAATAGTTCTTCAGGATGTTAAACATATCATCGGTAAAAAAAAAAAATATTAGTTAAGCATGTTTGTCGCGATCAAAACTTTGAAGCTGATTATCTTGTTAAATATGCTCGCTAAGTAGATCCTACTCTTTTAATATCTTGGAATCCTATGTGAAGTCTATTGCAACTTTTACAGGAGAATGACATATACCTTCCCATATTTTAAGGAAGTGTGAAAATGTATACCTATATTAAAATAAGCGTCTACACCTATCCAAATTCGATAAAAGGGTTAATTCATACCTTACCCGTAATGATGTTTATTTTGCCGTTGATAATGCTGACCGGACTAATGATTCACTTTCTCTTTTTGTTGACTTGGTCATAACTATTTTTTTACCGAAATAACGTAAAATCCTAATTTATCATCTCAGAATTAAAATACTGATTCATCTCTAATATACCGTGTTGACTTAGCAAATCTGAGTCAAACATTTTTTAAAAGAAATAGCTATATAGAACTTCTTCTTCAACATCTTTTCACCTTCATCTTAGCACAAGAGGCTATGATATCTTCGTCCAGAATACCACTAGTAATTTCTTTCGTCTACAAAAATCGCTCTATCAAACACTTGCTGGAAAAATAGAGGAGACCTCATTAGTTATATATATATAATCCAATTTTCAAAGCTCTCAAATCCCTAACTTCATATGGGAAAATAAAAAATTTCAAGCAATTCAACAAAAAAGAAATCAAAGAAATTTGCTTTCACAGATGTAACAGAGGAGTATATGTGTTGCCCAAACTCACGATTCATACTTCAAGTTGACAAAGCAAGACAAAAAAAAACTGAAATAAATGGTTCTACCTTGATTGTAAGCTTTTACCTAGGCATTCAAGCAAATCTCCATAATTGAGAGCATTGCAGCCGCGAAGGAGAAGGTTGGTTTCACTTCCTATGGTGGGTACTCTAAGCTTTTACCTTTAGTTATCTTATACAGTATTGATATCTTCGATGCATGAGGCGAAAATCTCAGAAGGTGAGTCTGAGCATCAGCCGCTGTCGGTCTCTAGGTAAGCAAAATATGAGGATCGATGAGGTTTGAGGGAGATGAATAATCGTTATAGTTGATGGTGGCGTGTCGGAATATAACCTATTAAAATTGTTGCTAATGGGTCAGTGCAAGTTTGTTGTCTCTCAGCTCAAAAAAATTGGAATCTGAAAACAGTATCAATAGAAAACTAAAAATGAATGAGATGCAAGGAAATTGTTTTAATCAAGCATTGATTTATGGAAAAGAGATTGTAGGTTTTTTAATTCTATAGGAAATGAAATTGTTTTGATCGAGCATTGATTTATGGAAAAGTCACATGATGTAAAAAACAAGAAGAAGGTACAAGAAAACAAGCGATAAGCGACTGCGAGGGGAGTCGCTTTGTGGTCGTTAGTTGACCTAGAGCGACTACGGAGCGACCATATTTCATGGTCGCTGATATATGGTCGTTAAATCTCGTGGTCGCTCATGAAAAACTACGATGCGAGGTGTTGATGTAGTCGTTGATCTACGACTACGATTAGTGACTACGTAAGGAGTCGTACAAAACGACTGGTCAACGTAGTCGCTCAACGTGGTCGCTTATACGAGTGACCACAATGTAGTCGCTTATATAAGCGACTACGACGTGGTCGCTTATGTGAGTGACTACGTCGTGGTCGCTTATATGAGCGACTACAGCGTAGTCGTTTATGTCTATGGTCGCTCACATAGTCGTTTATCCGTAATCGTCGGGTACTCGCTTGGTAGTCGCTTCATATTAACAAATTTTTTTGATTAATAATTATTATATAATTTATAAATTATATTCATTTTTAATTCATTTTAATTTAACTAGTAAGCACCTATGGTTTGACATATTCATTTTTAATTCATTTATAATCTATTTATATAACTAAATATTGAATATTGTGTTTAGTAACAATATACTTACATATTGTCTAACCCAGGTGGGGAATTCTGCGTCTCTTTTTGTACAAACTTCATCTTCGGTTATAGTAGGAAACATGAAACGAATCTGAGCTTCGAACATGCTTTACAAACAAACCAACATAAGTTATTAATTGAAAACTTAGAATTAAACGGTTATAATATATATAGATAATCTTAAAATACCCCTCAAGTTGTCGAACATAATCACAGTTACGCAAAACATATGCGTGTGCACAATGGTAATCTCCTTGAGAGATATAAATCTCCTTATATCTTCCACCTCCACGACCTAGCAGACTGAATATATTTGAAATACCCCCAATTGGATAAACAGGGGCTTCACCTTCGTCATATCTAGTTAACCTATATAATACATTAAAATGAATTACGAAATTATAAATAGTCGCTCACATGATGTATATATATATATATATCTGATCGAATTTACCTTGATTTTGTTTGTATATTTGAGGAGAAGTATTGCTCTGAGAAATATGAAATTTCGTCATTCACATACGATTCCACAATAGACCCTGCTGCATACCTTTTATTTTTTGTCTTGCTTTTCAATTTCTTAAAAAACCTCTCGAATGGATACATCCACATGTACTGAACAAGCTCACCGAGTTCGGCTTCATAAGGAAGATGTACGGTAACATGCTCCATTACATCGAAAAAACTTGGCGGAAATATCTTCTCCAACATTGCATAAAATTATCACTATGTTCTCATTCATAATTTGAACCATGTTTGCTTTTAGCGATCGAGAACACAAGTCACATAAAAAGCTTCCAATTTCTGCTCATAAGTTATATCGCTGTAAGGTCAGAATTGTATATACTAATTACGACCGTATATCTTTTTATAACGATGTATAATAATTTACGTACCAGATATAGCAAGATGTACGCTTCGAGGTAAGAGTTCTGCGAATATAAACGGGAGCAACCGCTCCGTGAATACATGACAATCATGACTCTTCATACCTGAAAACTTTCTGTCGTCCAGGTCTACACAAGCAACTAGGTCTGACGCATAACCATCTGGGAATCTAACCTTATTTTTAACACATTCTGATAACCGTATCTTCGCAACTTCTGAAAATCGGAAGATAGGTATATGAGCTTTGCCACGAGAATCTAGATGCAACTCTCTCCTTGAACAAAATTCGGCTAAATCCTTTCTCGAATTCTCTGTGTCTTTTGATTTGACGTCTTTATCACAGTGTGCAAGATGTTATCAAAGAAATTTTTCTCTATATGCATGATATCCAGATTATGTCGTAGATCTAAATCCCTACAATATGGCAACTCCCAAAATATGTTTTCTTTGTGCCAATTATGTTCCTTACTATATCCAGACTTCTTTACCTCGTGACCGTTCCCACCCCATTTAGATGTTCTCCGTGGATTTACTTGCAAAATTCGTTTGTCGTACACTTGCGCACCGGTCAAAGTTTCAGGTGGGTTTACATTAATTGCATGTTTCCCTTTAAAAAATGTGTTATTTTCCGCATTGGATGACCTTGAGAGAGATATCGTCGGTGACAATCAAACCAACACGTCTTCCTTCCATTTGGCAGCTGAAATGCCATTGTATCTTCCATGCATATTGGACATGTTAATTTACCGCGCGTTGTCCATCCTGAGAGCATCAAATATGCTGGAAAATCACTTATCGTTCACATCAACACCGTTTTTGCATTAAAATTCTTTCTAGTTGATATATTGTATGCCTCAACACCCGTACACCAGAGTTCTTTTAGCTCATCGATCAGAGGTCAGAGAAAAACATAAAGACTTGCTCTTGGATGCTTCGGCCCAGAGTTCAAAATCGTTAACCATAGAAATTTTTTTCACTCATACACATATTTGGGGGGCAAGTTATAGGGAGTCAAAATCACAGGCCACAGAGAATGATGTCGTGACATACCAAACGGGTTAAATCCATCAGTGCACAATTCGAGGTAAACGTTTATTGCTTCTCCAACAAAACTAGGATGTTTATACTGAAAATTTTTCCATTCCGATGCATCCGATGAATGCATCATGGTTCCATCCTCTGACTGGTGCTCTGCGTGTCCTCTCATTGCTTTAGCATTCCTTTTCGTCTGATACATTCTCTTTATTCTCTCCCCCACTAGCAGATCACCCTTTGGATGGAATTAATCATTTAGACTTAGGATTTATTGCCTGAAGTCGATTGCCCGGTCAACTGCCTATCTTTATCATCGAAATTAATCATTGTTATTCATCATCGTTGTTTGTTTGCATTTTCAGTACTTTCCCTTTATTATAATCGACATCATTAATCATGTTCAATATAGGATCGTTCAGTGACAGTGTCCGTTCCTCTTACACCTGAAATAAACATCTTGAGTATTACTGTTAACTAGCATCATCCTGAATTTGGTTTGACATTATACCCGATTTTTGCACTTAACCATATATCAACCTGATCACAATAGAAGAAAACCAAGTTATCAATTTGGCGTCGTTGCCATTTCGGGAGTGTTTTGCTAGCAGTAGTTCTTTTGCTCGTTTTAGGGGCTAAGTTTCTTTCTTTGTCATTCTAATTTTATTTTTCGTTCTTGGTTTCAGGTGTATGCAATTAAGATCACACGGCTCATCCGACCTTGTTCCCCTGATTCAGGCATTCGCGCTATTGAATTACAGAATCGCCGACTTCGTCGTGCAACCGAACGTCAGATACACATCGAACGTTTGAACCTCGTCATGGACGATATTCAGGAACCCCAGGCCGCAACCAATCATAATGCACTCGCGCCCGAACCCAATCCCCATCCTCCTCAGGAGAATATTCTGGCACAGCCACAACCGCACGCACAGTTTCAACAAGTACCAGTTCAGGAACCGCTTCCTTTTGTTCGCCAAGTCCCATATGCTGCTACCATTGGAGCCTTTGACGCCCCAATCGCTACTGGACAGCGCACTGGCATTTTTCCCCCGCCTGTCAACCGAAACAACTTTACGATCAACTCAAGACTCGTCGGAATGATAAAGGAAAGCAAGTTCAGTGATTTGCCAGATCAGTGCCCTCTCGACCACATTACAGTTTTCTACCAGCTTTGTAGTATAGTCATTAACAACGGAGTTTTCGAGGATGCCTTCAAGCTCAGGCTTTTTCCATTTTCTCTGGACGGCGTTGCACGCCAGTGGGAACAGAAGATTCCACGAGATTCCATCACCACTTGGGTCGCCTGCAAGCAGGAGTTCGTCAAACATTTTTCCCCGTATTCCCGGACTAACAAGCTCCGTGGAGACATCTCTAGGTTTAAACAGCAAAATCTCGAGAGTTTCGCCGAAGCATGGGAGCGTTTCACCTCCTACACCTTTAAATGCCCTCACCACGGATTTTTCAGAATTAAGCTTAGTTAATACATTTTTCAGAGGACTTACCGACAAATACCAGCTTGTCCTCAACACAGCAAGTGGCGGCAACTTTCACAAGCTTACACCATAACGCGGAATCGAACTCATTGAAGACCTCATTCAGAGCAATACTTCTCACANCCTCGTTCAGAGCAATACTTCTCACATAGAGGATTATGACAGAACCAACCTGAGGATGAAAACGTCAAGTCAGAGATCAAGTCTCTGAGCGACAAGATTTACCCGACACAGCAAAAATTCACTCTGAATTACTCAAACCAGGGATTCCAGAACTTCGGTCATCAGAACCGACCTCAACAACAACAAATCTTCTATCAGACACAACAAGTTTAGAACCCCAGACCACCCGGTTTCTCAAATTCTCAGCCACAACAGCAATCATTTCAGGGAAATTGAGGAACCATTGTCTCGCAAGAGAGTCAAAACACACTTTTACCGAAGCAGCTCTTAGAAGGTCAAAAGAAAAATACACTGGAGACAACAACATTTATGCGTGATATCACTTCACGTGTCAACAAAAACTACGCAGAATTCAGCGGAAAATTCGAGTCACTCCCTTCACACGTAAAGGCTTTAGATAACCAGGTTGCCTCATCTTCCAAGCGCCCTATCTGTACTCTCCCGGGTCGAACGGAAACGGCTAAGGAAGAGTATATTAATGTCTTACACACCCTTGAACTCATTGAGGACAATGAGAATCAAGAGGGGAGGCGAGTTCTGTGGAACATTTCTCAGCTCAGCAATTACACGGTTTTGGGAGGACCATGACTTCTCGGTCCCGCCCTGCTTCATACCCCCTTCAGCCTCATTTTTCGAGTCGTCTTATAGCTAAGGTTTATGATGACGTCGCAAACGACCTCAGCACAACCAAGAGAAGAATGCCAGAAATTAAAGCATTGCTGACAAACCCGAACTATTTAAACGAGCATAAGGAGAAGCTGAGATCATTGATATCCAGAATTGAGACATCTGCTGAAGATTTCGTTCACCTTTCTAGACCACACACCGATTCAGACTCAGAATCTGACACTTCACCCATCGCTGAGACTGATCCGGCTAAGTTAGCGGATCCAGGGATTTTTACTCTTCTTTGCTCTCTATTCTCCATTCAATTCGATAATTGTCTATGCGATTTAGGGGTTAGCGTCAATGTCATGGCATATTCTGTTGCTAAAAACTTAGGTTTTTCGTCTTTTGATCCATGCAGGTTTGAACTTGTACTTGCAGACAGCTCGCTCAAGAAACCAGTGGGAATGTTAAACAACCTCCCCATCACGCTACAGGGAGTCAAAATCATAGTTGATTTTGTGATCCTCCGTATGGATAGAACACCCAAAAACCCGCTTATATTTGGCCGCCCATTTCTCGCCTCCGCTGGAGCAGACATTGATGTCCGAAATGGGGTAGTTAAACTTAACTTGGGTAGACACGGAACTCAAACGTACTATTCTAGGAGTGATTTACACAGTAAACAGTACCAGGAACATGCCTTCACCCTTGGGATCACCAGCTTGGAAAGCCGGTATGACAACATGTCTGAGGAAGAATCTTGTGAAGAAAAAGACACGTCTGAAATAGACGACGCTGAAGAATCAGACGAGAACTACGAAAATCACAATGAAGACCTACCTTTGTCTGAATACAGTGCCAACCAGATCAGATATAGGGACATTAACACTTATCTTGATCCAGGATGTTATCATCTGCCCCTCAATATTCTCGGTGTCAGATTGCAGAAGGCTTTACTCGACACCAGTTCCTTGGTCAACGTTATGACAGATGCTTTCTGTAAGCATTTGGGCCTCACACCCGCACCTACTCTAGTCACATATTTAGCTAGCAACTCTGGAAGCTGTATTCCACCTACCGGGATAGTCTAGTGCATTGCCATCCAAATCCATAATTTGTGGGTCAACACAGATTTCTATGTGATAGAGTCTATGTCAAGGAGGAACGGAGTAGTTGTCTTGGGCAGGGAATTTCTCAAAGATGTCGGAGGATGTATAGATTTCAGACACTGCGGTCTCGTTTTATAAAGAGTCAAAAAAGCTTATCGCGACAAGACTTATTCTCCAATATATGGCGATACCAAGAGCAAAGATGAGTATGATACTCAGGATATGCACGAGTATCACGTTCCAGGATCAGAGATTGGATCTAACGCTGTAGCAGAGCACGGAGAAATTGAAGATGCATAAATTTTTGTAAGAGACACACGTCAATACATACCCGAAGCGCCCATTAACGAAGCTCAAGTCCGACTCACTGAGTTGTTTGAAAGACTGCAGTCAAGGAACGAGACAACTCGTGGTATTGTTAACGAAGCACCAAACGGAAGAGTTATCATCCCAGATCCACCGCATGTATACACTCCGAGCTATCTTCTTCAGGAAGAGTTAGCTACACGAGTTTGGACGATGGAAGGGCATACACGTTTTGATCAGGCTGCTATAAAAACGCTCATGGACCGAGTATCGAGACTCGAGTCCAATCAAAACCGCCACTGACCAAAATTCAGGACGTCAAGCTTTGTGACGTAAAACAAGTTCGCTTGGGAGGAAATTCCATGTTTATCCCTTGTATATACGTTATTTGAATTTTTCTTTTTGAGTTTATATTGATGGCGGGGTACTAACGATTTTTAAACTTTGTCAAATTTCAGGAACGAAATGGTTTAAACCCGAAGAAAAAGATGAAACTAGAAGGAAGAACGGCCTACAAGGCATTGGATTGGTCATGAGCCGACCAAACCAGAAACCGGACAGACAGGAGAAGGATCGGTCATCTGACGACCAATCTGAGCGAAAATGCTTGTACGCAAGTACAACATCGGTCGGGGCATGACCGATGCACTGCCCTCCCATGACCGATGCTCTCTTTTTCTCTCCTTCTTGTGCGATTTTGCCTTAGTTTTATGAGTAAAAACCCTTCTTTTCCACTTCTTCTTCATTCTATCTTCTTCCTTCACCATTTTTTCTCCATAAGAACATGTTCTCATATTTAGAAACCTTGATTCTTGCCCAAAAGTGTTGATTTTTGTTGCTAAAATCTGGGTTTTCTTCCATTATTGCTAGTTCCATCATCTATTCCACCA